>JAODUH010085108.1:0-10000 GCA_027564835.1 Typhlichthys subterraneus
TAGCATAGCCTATAGGCAGTAGCATAGACACGCTACTGCCTATAGGCTATGCAGTCATGTATTATGCTAGCATAGCCAATAGGCAGTAGCATAGACACGCTACTGCCTATAGGCTATGCAGTCATGTATTATGCTAGCATAGCCTGTTGCTAACAGATGAACAAAGCAATGAAATAATCCTAGTTTAACAAGGCTACTGCTCCCTCACTAAACCTGCCATAGCTCTGCTGCTGTTTGTGCCAATGTATGTCTTTTTGAAATGTGTGCATTGCATTTACAATCGGTGTGTGTATATCGCCAGTGCTCTACAGGCTCAAGTTGGGGTTTGTGGGTCGGTCCAGATGGTTGATGAACATGTATTGTTGCATCACTAGTGTATTGTCTCTCTCTCCAGTCCATCAGCACTCTGCAGCAGCAGGCCGAAGGCCTCTGTCAGGTCCTCAGTCTGACGCCCAGCCTGGCCTCCCAGCACGTCCACCAGGACGTGTTCGGCCAATCAGAAGGCCCCCTCACGGGCCCCCCTCCTTCCGGCGAGGCCAGACAGCCAATCAAGAGAGCTGTAGAGGAGGCGGAGGCCAGAAGCGCCTACGCACCGCCCAATAAGAAATGAGACGCTCCTACGAACATTTGACCCTCCATGATGCACTATGACATCATACTGTGATGTCACTCTACGTCTATATTATAATCTATGATGTCATAAACTGTATGATGTCACTCTACATCTATTAATCTGTGACGTCACTATACGACTCGTCATACACTGTCATGTATATATTATTAATCTGTGGTCACTATATGTATATATTATTCACTTATGATGTCATACACAACATGTCTGTATTACCGTAAAGCTTCAAATAAAAGCCGGGTGCCAAATAGACGCCTGTCCCTTTTTACTGGCCTGGCCGTTACACACACGTCTGGTATTCACCTGTGACACACACACACAGTGATGATGCGTTTTATATTTCCCAGTACTTAACAGCTGTGAACTGACGTGCTAATGTCAAAGTCATGCATGTAGTGTCATTACACGATGTCCCGATGTTGTCGTGTCGCTGTAGACCGACAGGGTGTTGCCATAGTTTCTGTTGAGTGACAGCCCGGATTAGCCGCAACATGATTGATGCCTGGTTGGGGGGCCATATTGTGTTACCATGGACTTGATCTGTGTCCATGGTTACCAGGTAATGTTATTGGCTTCATGAGAGGGCTCAGTGGGTTTATGTCACTTCTGCTAAACCCCGTAGTAGTGAACACCTTGTGTGTCTGCCTATCCATCTACTGTGCATGTAGTCGATAGGTGCTGCTGCTAATATGGACCGTTCCAGGGGGTTTTCAAGGACAGGAATATTCTGAGGATTCGTATGCTCCCCTGAAAAGATCAGATCACCGGCTGCCAGCGACCGCTAAATAGAACAATCCCAAACTGAACATTCAAGTGTATGTTACTATTGTTGGTATAATCGAATAATTAAACTAATAACACAAATACACCATGTCTAAAAACACTTAGGGTATGTAGAATATTCTAGTTTTATGCTGTAGCATAAACATTAGGCTAATATGCAGACTGTGGAAGTTAGCTTTGCTCTCTGCACAAACAATGATCTATATCATGACACGCAGTGCGATTTAGAAGAAGTCTCACAGACTTGAAATGAAAGGAATTGAGAACCTGCTCTGTTGAAGTGAAACCTTGTCTCGATTCAGTATATCTAGTCGCCTGTAACTTCTCCATAAGCTCCCGTCGGTGTCCATACCAACAGGTCACACCTCACAGGCTGCGGTGGAGCAGAACTCCACATGAGGACGTGATGGCGGACTGTGGTTTCCCTAGTGGCGCCCACACTGGTCCCAGGACAGACCAACTTAGCCACATCTGTCAACCATGTCAGGTAAGGTGTGTGTGTGTGTACATGCTACATCTACAGGTGTTGGTCTAATGTATGACATAACTCGTTGGTATTTGTTATTGGTGGGATATTCATTAGTGGTACACTCCTTCAATCGTCTATGAAAATGCTCTTCAAAATAAAAGCACTTTTATTTTGAAGCTCAAATAGCGCCCCCCGCCCCAATTTGTAAAGAGTGCCTTTAATGTGAAAGCTGCACGGTGCCTGTAGCTCTTCTTCATGTGTGTGTGTGTCAGGGGCCAGAGGAAGACAACAGCAGACAACTGAAGAAGAGGGAGAAGAATCGTGTTGCTGCACAACGGAACAGGAAGAAACAAACACAGAGGGCTGACCTGCTTCACCAGGTGTGTGTGTGTGTGTGTGTGTGTGCGCACTATGTAAATGTAAATGTAAATTACAACTATAATTTGTGTCCACTCCTCCCTTCCTCTCCCTTCCTCCTCTCCCCTCCTCTCCCCTCCTCTCTCCTCTCCTCCCAGGCCTTTCAGTATCTGGAGCAGAGGAACAATGAGCTAAGGAGAGAGGTGTGAATCATTTCTCACATCATCAATAACAGTCACCTCCAGTCGGATTTACCCAGAATTCTCCTCTGTGTGTTGAGCGCAGGTGGAGTCTCTGACCGAGGAACAGCGGCTGCTCACACAGCTCCTCAGGGACCACAGACCTTTCTGTCCCACAATGCACTGGTCCTACCCATCCCCCGAGACGCCTCACAGCTCCGCCGCGTGTGGCGGGGCACCAGAGTCGGCCCGCAGCGCGACATAGGCCCGGGAACGAGGCGTGAACATGTGTGACCGGTCAGTGTGTTCCTGTCGAGACACAGTCCTTACTGCCTAGCCTCACGAGACCATCAGTCTGGAAAGCCTCAATACAGATGCGTTTGTCATAAAGGCTTGTCATAATCCCTAGAATAATATGTTTTATTTTAGCTGCTGTATCAAATGGTAGATCTTCTACAAACAAACAATATACAGTTAAATCAATTATATTCATTAGGCAAATGTAATATATTATTTTAACAACAATTTTTTTAAATGGAACAATGTTAAAATGTCTCCCTCAACTCATTAGACATTTTCTGTTTTAACAAACTTTAGTTTGTTGTATTTATATTTTTATTATGTGGCTGGTTTGGATGTCTAGTTCCTGTAACATCTTCCGGTATTGTTTCTGTTGCAGATCTTTTGTGTGCCATGAAAAGTGATTTCCTAGGGACTAATACTCAATGTTACTGTCTAGATTAACTCATCATAGGGAGGTTTGTTTTACGTCTGGGAGAGAAACCCTTCATTTAGCACTTAATTGCTGTAACTCATGGAACAATAAATCTGCATTTTTAAAAGAATTCCTTGTCAAATGTGACTGCATGCATTGAGAATGTTCTGCTGTAGCAACCCTACGCCACCTATAGCCTATCTATTGTAATTACACATTTGTAGTCCATATATACATTACAGCACATTTGACTCATGCATCATGTCTAGTGTGTTGCGTTTACTGACTCTCTCCTAGGGTTGTTGTTTGTAGAATAAACACTGTCACAATCATGACTCTATTAGTCCAATTCCAACAGTGACCACAAGAGAGCGCTGGTGGGCAAGATAAGTAGCCCTGAGTATGCCATCTTAGTATGCCACAACTGCAAACATTCAGATCAGAGGTCTTCAACGTTTTTCAGGCCAAGGACCCCTTGGCTGGCAGAAACATGGCACAGGGACCGGGCCAAAAATAATGGTGGCCTATAGTGCCATGTATAAAAGTAGTCCACTAACTAAGCCATTGACAGACTAAATTAACTAAGTAAATTATTTACATATTTATAGATTTATATCACAGGTTGTATTTATGTTAATGCTAATTTTCTGAAATGTTTTGAAGAAAATAAACTGGGGATCAGAAAATTGGAAAAACATCCTGGGGTCCCGGACCCCCTGTTGAAGACCCCTGGTTTAGATGAATACCACGGATTCAAGCCTACTGTGAAAGTCAGGCTCGTTTTTTTTGGACCAAGCGTCTGCAACCTGTGGCTTCTGGGGTGATGGCGTAGGGCAGGGGTCTGCAACCTTTACTATCAGAAGAGCCATTTTATATGTATCTGTCTGGAGCTGCAGAAAATGTTATATAAGTTAGCCTATCAACATAAAAACCTAAATTATAATTAATTTCCTACTTCCCAAGGCTTAGGAGTGTTTTAGAAATGTTACGGGGTGCGTGGGCATGGTCCACTGCAAAGGTTTTTGAAAAATAAAGCACATAAATGCCAATTTCTGGTGACTTGAAAACAGAATATACTAGCCTACACCCAACTACTGTGCACTCACAATTTTGAATAGACTAGATCCAATTTGATCTGGTGAAATTAGAGGACACAGGCTGTCAATATAAAATACTATTTGAGATCATATTTTGTGGCGGGGGACAAAACCTAGATTAAGATCTATGATGATTATCAAAGGGAGTATCTGAATGATTATCTGTAGAGGAGTCCAGAAGCTGCAGGTTACAGACCCCTGGTCTAGGGGTATGATTCTCACTCAGGGTGCAAGAGGTCCTGGATTCAATTCTCGGACAACCCAATTTTGAATGTGACATCTGCCTATATGGGATGATTTAGTATAGGGCCTATTAACAAGTCAATATACAATAGCCTACATGAATCAAAAGCAGATATAAGAAGACAACATTCTGAAATAATAATGACATCACCAGGGCTAACCTTTTATAGCAAGGCCAACATTACTGGTCAACAGGGTTGGGAAGTAACTCAGTACATGTAATCAGTTACTTGTTATCTGATTACGAAAATACAGTAACTGATCCATTACAGTTACCAACTAAAGTAGTGGAATCAAATTACAGGTATTTTTAAAAATGTGATTATTGCTTCTAGGACTACTTTCAAATATAAAAGGGAAGTTTGCAGAAGAAAAATGCCAAAAAATAAATTCTATAATTAACCTTTCATTAATGTCACTAATTGAATTTAAGACCTACCTTAATATGATCCCCTCAGCAACAAAACAAAGATTTGTCGTGCCAATGCAGTAATTTACCTTGGATGGCATTTCAAAGAACAATGTTTATGCGTGAAGTAATCTAAAAGTAATGGAAAGTAATCATGTAATTACCAAGTAATTATTTTACTAAATTTAGGGAATCCAAAAATTACGTTACTGATTATAATTTTAGTCTGGTAACTAGTAACTGTAACAGATTACATTTAAAAAGTAACCCTGCTGATCAACATATGCTTATAATTCAATAGTCATAAAATTGCTAACAGCCTAGGTGTGATGGAGATCGTCTGTCCCCCTTGGGGAATCGAACCCGATCAGAGAGCGGCTGCTCTACAAGGCAGGCTAAAACCCATGGGCCCTGGCCTGCGTCGGCAGAGGGTCCTATGAGGTGTCGTAGAGTGAGGATTAACACCGCACAGCTACCTGCTGGCCACCGTTACACTGGTCCAGCTGGTTCCAGCAAAGTGCTTGATCCTTCCAATAGTATAGTATAGCATTTTCGTAACTCTTCATCTAATAGAGTGAACATATCAGGTTTGACTGTGTGTCACTGTGTCACTTCCTCTGGTGTTTTATTCACATGCATTTCTAGTTTACTACTATGGCAGGACACCCAGGGCTCTCCGGTGTTATATTCATGTGTATTTCTAGTTTACTACTATGGCAGGACACCCAGGGCTCTCCGGTGTTATATTCACGTGTGTTTACTACTATGACAGGACAGCTGAGATGCTCTTTCAGTTTTCATTCCTTGATTTTATTGAGGCGACCTTCCCGTAATCGATCCTGTTGAACGTGACAACTTAATTACCACACTATGGCTGCAGACCTCGCCTCAGTAGGACCTTAGACTGGAAAGATAAAGGTTGTAAAAGCAAGATCGTACGTCTCATTTAAATAAACACACTTTGTATTTTATATGAACCCCTCACCTCTGCTGCCCTCTGGTGTTGGAACCAAAACACGCACGCACACAAGACGCAAATTATGAGAGAATTCCCAGCTTTCCTTCCTGCTAATTTCTCATGAACACCAAACATGTTGTAAACAGGCTTATCTGCTGGAAAATAGATTCATAGGAATTACTGTGGCACTTTAATAAATCCATCAAATACACCTTCCTGGAATATAATATGGTCCTCCCACATAATATCATTAATATAACAAAATTGTTATATTGTTACATGTATGGGACAATAAAGCACCTTAACCTTGTAATGGTGTCCTTTTGACAGGGCTACTTCCATTAGCATACTGTTCACAGTGTAATCAACAGACAAACTATTCTTTATAAAACCCTTACATTTAGAACGTAGGTTAGTATTTCTGTATGTAACTTTTATTAAAATGCATTTAACATTATAATACAAGGTTGCAGCTCAAAGTGCTTTGAGTAATTCTGTAATCATATCAAAGAAGACATATCATGAGACATGTTTATTTAACAAAGTATGAAATACAAAACAGGTAAATGGCATATATGGATGTACAGTTAATACAGGTCAGATTCATAAATCTTTAGAACATTTTCTCTATGAGGTTCAACAGTCGCTGTACAGTGCTTTCACAGAGCAGCTTTTTCCTGGCAGAATTCATCACAAAAGCAAACAGACTGTGAACCTGTTCTGCCTTTCGAAACATGATAGCCTTGAAGTGAAACACTTCCTCTACAGCACAAAAAAAAATCCCAGACGCCAGCGCCGTAAAACAGTTCTCATTGGTTTTCAAGCCATCCTAATAAAAACACAAAACAGGTAAACATTCTCTCACACAATGTACTACTCAAACATGACGTGCTACATTTCAAATCTCACCTGGAACCAAAATCATAGCTAGGGCAATGTGTTAATAAGTGCTAGTTCAGTGATAAGCAGCTGGCTTCCCCAAAGCAATCCTTGGCTGGCTGTAGTGCATTCAGATGGATTCAGGGGGAAAACGTTTCTTTCATCACGACAGAAAGCCCAAAGGTGTGAGACAACCTGTTGTGGAATCTGTAGACCGTGTGACCCTTAGTGACGGTTGCTTAGCAAATACCTGGACTTCCCTGATCAGGTAAGAATGTTTTTCTTAAGGAGTTCCTCCCTTAATGAATGAATTACCCTTCACAGGGTCGGGGGGAGCGGCAAAGATCACGTATCTCTGCTCTGGTGTCAGCAGCACAGAGATAGTCGTGAGAAAGCAACGACGGCAGATGAGGAAGAGACATTTTTTGGCAGTAAGCTGAAGCCTGATTTAGTGGCCTGTGGATTGTTTAGGCGCCACAGGAGCTGTGTGCAGCACGACAGCCCCGTTTACACACCTAGCTAGCACACCACATGGCAAACATACATCACAACAAACCCTCAATAAATAAACACTTGACACAAACATTCCCACAAAGCCATCGCTTGTGTAAATACAGCAGAACACAAACACGTTCCCCGTTACAGACAGCAAAAGGCCTGTCACCATTCATCTCCAACGCATCCACGGTTGGATAAAGCTTGAATCAGGCGGACTAGCTCAAAAGAGCAGCTACTGAGTCCTGCCAGAGTGGATGGGTAGCTAGCAGCGGCTGTTTGACAGCTAGCAAGACTTAGCTAACAGAACAGCCGCTAACAAGACTTAAGCTAGCAGCGGCTGTTCGACAGCTAGCAAGACTTAGCTAACAGCCTCTAGCAAGACTTAAGCTAGCAGCGGCTGTTTGACAGCAAGATTCTGAGCACGCACTATAAACAGTTCATATGCCGTTATTCATACAACCCCCTGGTCACATGGCTGAAAGCCTGCGCACTCACAGGTTTGCCAAACAAATAAGTTGTGTTTCCTGACAGCAGCTGTGAAGTCACTGTGGTACGAGGTTATTGTAAAAACACAACAATACAAGTGGTAGTGCCAACTGTCCATGTCGACGGTCCAGAACAATGGACGCTCCATCAAATGTCACTTCCCCGTTCACGACCAATCACCGCAGCCACGGTGTCAGGGCAGGGGCAAATCTGCCCCGCACTGGACGTGCTCCAGGCTGGGGCCTCCGTCCAGCGGGGGCGCCGTGGCGAAGGCGTGCTGCAGGAAGAGGCGGCGCTCGTCATCGGGCGTGCGGCCCTGCTGGGCGCGCACGATGCAGGTGGGGCGGTGCAGGTTGAGCATGTAGACCAGCTGCTGTTTCTGCTTGCGCAGGGACGCGATCTGGGCCTTCAGCTCTGCGTTGACGCCCTCCAGCTTCTCTGACTCCTGGGGGGAGGAGCTTACTGTTACCATGGCTACACACTCCAGCTTTTCTGGGTGCATTCAGTGGACTGAACTGTCAATAAACGTGTTCCAGTGAATGGCACGTTTCCTCAAACCTTCATGCAATGTTCTACTTTCAAAGACGTCGGCTGTGTTTAGTTGTACTGCTCAAACACAACAAACATCAAGGTCTTTTACCTTCTGGAGGCCATCGGTCTTCTCCTTCTTCTTGTTGCGACATTTAGCTGCTGCCACCTTGTTCCTCTCCCGCCGCCTCCTCCTGCGGTCCTGCTCCTCCGGAGTCACCTGGTGGAGGCAGCCATCTTTAATATACTGGGCTGGGGTTACTCCTGCTCCCCATGAGGGGAACCAACGTTATGACAGAACTAAGAGCCTCTCTCTTGTACATGTGACTGTAACCTGGAACGGTTAGTAGCTGCTGACTGTTAAACACACACACGCACACACGCACGCTACACACACACGCTACACACACACGCATACACACACATGCACGCACAAAAACACACACACATGCACACACACACACGCACGCACGCACAAAAACACACAAACACACACGCACGCACACACACACACACACACGCACGCACACAAACACACACACACGCACACGCACACGCACACACACACACACGCACACACACACACACATGCACGCACGCGCACACTCACGCACACAACTTATGTAAAAGTACTTTTAAGTTAAAATGTGTTTCTCGAGTGAGGGAAATAGCTAATGATCAATGAAAGTTTTTTTTTTTTTTAATTAAACATGTATAACATCTAAGAGAGAACTGTAAAGGACAGTGAGTCTTACAAAACAAAGAGAACAGTTAAAAACAGTGAAAATACAGTGATAAGACCGACATGATCAGCCTACCTAGAAAATAAATTACTGAAGAGAAACTAAACTAAGTACGAAAACAAAACAAGAGCAAATCTAAGTGAAAGGAAAAGACCACAAGCGAGATACATCTCCAATAGGCAACCTACCTCTCGCCTGGTCCCTCCCGAGGGCAGGTCAGTGGTCCGGTCCGAACTGGAGCTCGCTCCGTCGGAGCTCACGTCGACGCTCAGGCCGCTGGAGAGCCGCTTGGCGTGGATGGCGAGACGCAGCTCCTCCTTCACCACCGGGCTGAAGTCGGCGAGGTCGTCCAGGCTGAGCGAGCCCGGCGGGGACAGACATGGCACCATGGCGGAGCAGCTGAGGTCTGCCAGCGAGGGTCCCGGGTGCTGCAGCATCATTCTGAAGAGAACACGACGTTTATTGTACCGGCGGCGTGCCGATATTTCCCCCCTCGCCAATCCTTCAAACAGAGTTATAACTCCGCTATTACATATAAACCACAGGACTCTGGTTGATATATTATCTTTAGTTAACTTGTTTCTTTCTCACAAATGAATAAGCTATATTTTAACCTACTATACAAAGTCTATCTATCCCATCCGTTAAAACCTCGTCGTCAGCCTAGTACTCTGATAAGACGTGCCTATATGTCTAGTAGTCAAATGATTGTGATGGGGGGCTAATCAGGCACGACACCTGTCTAAGGAAGTGTTAACGCGGGTTCACACTGATGGTTACGTGGGGATACCGGGCGCTACAGTATTGTAATACGTTACTTATTAGTATAGGGAAGTTAGGCCAGAGTTGTGCCTTGAACAGACGAGCTGGACATATCATTATATTCTGTTAACATAGCACAATAGTGTTAGCAGGTAGCTATCCTAGCCCGTTCGTATAGCTGCTATACAGTCAGGCTATCAGGCTACAGGACACAGAATACGCATCGGTGTTTACGCAGATACTCCATTAGAGCAAGTAAAATA
>JAODUH010085130.1:0-14949 GCA_027564835.1 Typhlichthys subterraneus
GAGACAAGGAGCGCTGGGGAAGTGCACGTCTGGAAACCGAGGGCGGGAGCACGCAGGCCCCGGTAACTGTGGGGGGGAGTGAGCCGCTCATCGGCGGCGCGGCCCAGATCGTTACAAGCCTATACACCGCAGTATGAATATAGATTTAAAATTCCAATTGTAAAAGTGACCATTTCCTAAACCACATTGCTCATGGGACACAACCAGAGCCCAGATTAATAGTGCAGCCCACAGAGCATGTTTAACGCGAATCGTTGTTTTCGGAAGGGCTGTATCGTTAACCTTCAGTGCCAGTGACCTCACAGACCCGCTGCAGGAAGTGTAACAGCAGCCTGGCTCCAGCGCTGGGACTATTGATCTGTTTTGGTGGGCTGTGCCTATAAAAAGAGCCTCCCCTTCCCCTGGTCTCCCAGTGTACAGCTACTGTTCTGTATCTGTCCAGTTGCTACCGAAGCAGGTAGCAACCGGCTGTGTCCGGTTTCTCCACACCCCATGAATTACCTTTGTTAATTATGGATCGGAGATTACAGATATGTATGAACTGAAAATTACAACTGCTCACTTGCATTCAAAGCTCTTTGCAAAAGAGGAATAAACATTTGCGCACGAGTGCACGTGTGTTTATTTTCACATCTGAAACAGCAGTGAGCAGCAGATGGGACGTTTTGTATGTGTGCAAATATTGTGGATCGCTACCTAAACATTTGGAATTTGCTGCACAAATCCTGGTGTTTCTCCGTCCGCTCTCTATCCCGCCAACCTCCTCACAGGGTGCTCGGTAGCATGTGCTAAGTGTGGTGAGATTTCAGCATGAGGAAACAGCAAGGGGCCTGCTCCAAGTGGACGCTGGTGTTTATAGCCTCTGCTGCTTACATTTGGTTAATATTCCAAAAGAAGAAAAATAAGGAAACCGAAAAAAGAGCTGCTCATTTTTCTCGTCTTGACATTATCTTTACTTTTCTACTTGTTTATTTTACTGAGATTATCTTCTACCCCCCCATCTATACCTTTTCTTATTTCATCCCTTTCACCATATGTCCTCTGTGATCCCACTCTAAAAACGCTCTCTCCTCACAACCCCTCTCTGCCCTCTTCAGCCTCCACATAACTCAATTCCCTGTGGCTCCTACATCTTTTTGCACTTAGACACAGCTTGTGTAACTTAGGAGATGTGTTCCCTGAAAAATACAATGTTTTTGAAGCTGGGTCCACCTAACATCGCCCATGATCAGAGTAAACACAGAGACAGCTTCTCAGGAATCGTGAAAATCACCCATAATTTGAAATAAAAAAATAAAAAAATGTTCATGTCCTGGCAGGTTCCGTTTGGCATAGGCATGCTAGGAATATCAGTAAAATACAATGGTTTAGGATTTGAACTGCCTGTCTGTAAAATAAGATCGTGTGCTGGGTAATGTAATGTTTTGAACTACATTTTCTGTAAGACAGGAAAAAGGCAAACGAACGTTCAGCTCTGTCCTGGATTCTGAATAAGAGTATATGGCTGTTGAAGCACATATGGATATTAGCCAGACCCCGTCTATCCCATCAAAACATTCATGTTCTGAGCATTCAGAATGAACCAGACCAAAACAATTGTGACTGGCAGATAACTGTGGGCAATCAGAGCTGTGGATAGACACACAAACATCTTATAAATCATTACAATTTAGAAATGATAAATATTGGTGTTTTATATTATATATTATTTTTTGTCATTTTCCCTCAAAATGTACGTGTGGCCCTTTTATCGTAATATACACTTGTGTTTGATTCCAATTGAACATTATTTCTTCATTAAAGCATCTCACATGTCGGTAAAGGTCATCTTGGTCTGTGGTGCAGGAACTACTTCCTGGCCTGGCTTTTCGGTGAACTGTGGTTGCCGGTGGATACGGTACATCAGAGGTTGGCAGCCGGAGCACAGAAGGCTGTCGGCACTCGAGGACAGCATGGCGGCGTCTATCTCCATTTTCTCGTCGAAGGTGGAGAGCTTGACGGCCGCTATGGCGACGCCGCCGGTGTCCAGGCGCACTGTGAGAGGCATGTCACAGAAGACGTGCTGCGTGCCGAGGCTGATGCTCTGCCCCGTTTCTGCTAGCAGCTCTACGCTAGCTAACACTGGGTTGGCTGTGGAAGAGCGAAGAGAGAAAAAAAACGGTTTAAAATGTCACTCTGGAGAAAGCTTGTTGATATTTGAACTTCATCAAAACAAAAACACCTCTCCCTTCAATGCCATAGGGTGCTCTTTCAGAAGCTCCGTCCCACACGTTGGTCAGCGATTAGTAAGCTAATAACCTTCTAGTCAGCTTCAGCGTGTGCGTCCTGAAACAAGGTGGCGAACACACTATACGCTATCGACAACAATACCTAGACTTCGCAATGTGTTTCCAGTGTGTGGGGCGGAGATTCTGAGGAAGTGCTTCTGTTTTGTTTTGAGTTCATAGTTAGCAAGCGTCCTTGAAAGTGTCTAAGGCCCTGTTTACACAGAGATGCGTCACTAGAGATGCGTCACCAGTTGTACCGTTGTGTTCCTAAGGCCTGGCGCAGCGCTTCGCGTTTCTCTTGGGTGTTATAGCATATTAATTAAAATACTCCCAACTTTTCAGCTCAAGGCGCGGAGTCACACTGCTCGTCAACGTAACACTTGGCCCAGGCAGCCGATCTCTGTGCGATCGGGCCTTATCAAAGCGCTTTTGAAGCGACCGCGGCCTCTGTGTGCACTTATTTAACATTCAAAACAGCTTTAAAACAACAGCAATGTCTTGGTTCAAAACTCTGAGAGCACATCCCCTGGCTGCAAGTGGCTGGCACTCTTCTCTACTCAGCCTGCTCTCCTTCCTAGGGTTAGTTGTCTTCTACCCCTCCCCCTATAGTCCTTATTCAAGCATAAACCGTGAGCTTGGGTGGAAATCTGAGTTTTGAGGGAAAGTAACAATCAAGGAGTACCTTTAAAGGCAGAGTCAGTCATTCTTGCTAACTTTGAGCTCAAATCAAAACAGTATCACTCTGCAGTCCTCCGCGGTGGCGCCTCACACGCTGAAATGCATTGCGAAGCAAAGCGTGGTGCTACGACTTTGTTGATACAAGCGGTGTTCGCCACTTTGTTTACGTTACTATTTAGGGAGCCAGGGCTGTGTAGAAGTATCAGATTATTTATTCAACATGCACTGAGAACGGTAAGGTAGCGACATGCATGATATTTGTTGAATTTGACAAAAAGGTGTATTAGTTTACAGTCAGCTTGCTGATATAGCTGATATAATAGCTGATTATACTTTAAAGTCACATTTATATACACAGATCATGCTGACACACAACAGACTGGGCTCCTTCTGTTCACAGCTGTGTTTCCATGTAGTTAAACCGTAGAAATAACACCCTCTGACTTAAATTAGACAGTTATGATTTGCTCGTATACGCCGGCCAAATAATTCTAGGCAAAATTAAAAGCCGCGGCCATATTATCCACAGCTCCCAACAAACCGGGGTAATTGTGTTAAGCATGTTTTACTCCATCCAGACAGAAAACTGGACTGTAATGCAAGTAGGATAACTCAATCCCAGGTCAGCTCTGAACAGGCAGAGCGGACTCAAGGAGGACGCCGGTTGCTAGGCAACAAGCCATTTCTACCCACCGATGGATGTGTAGGTGACCCAGAGGGTCAGGCGGTCGGGCACCAGCGGGTGCAGGAAGTGCACCGTCAGTGTGCAGCCCTCCGTCTCGGGACACGGCGATGTCACGTTGGTGTCGTACAGGCTCAGCTCGGGGCTCCACGCCTGTAGACTGGGTTCACAGGGCTGGTCCACATCCGGTGGGCCTGCCATACACACACACACACATGCGTTCGTACAGTACGGCTAGAGGTAGAGTACAGTACAGTAGAGGTGCGAGGATGGACGGTTAAACCGTTATCGTCAGCCGAGACAGAATTATTGTTTGTGTGCGGTCAAGAGTGTGAGTTGATGTTCAGCAAAGCCTTGACCATGTCAGTGTCTAAACAGGCAGTCATAGAGAGAGGGGATAGACAGAAGGAAAGACAGGATTCTTTTTCTCTCTACACACGCGCACACGCACATGCAAACACGCACACACAATGCTGACCTTTGGCTATTTAGCCTAGCCGCAAGCACTAGCCGTCTATATTTGCGCCCTTGTGTGTGCGCGGTTGCATGTGTGCTGCGGTTGCGCGTGTGCGCACGCGTATTTCCACATATGGGGATTTTGTTCAAGATAAACAGAGGCGCGCCAAGCCAAGCTGTTAAACTCAATTGGTCAAATGCAAAAGGAGAGAGCCTCATGACCAAGGCCAGGTGTACGTGTGTGTGTGTGTGTGTGTGTGTCTGTGTGTGTGTGTGTGCTTATGCGCACGTGAATTTCAGCGCGTGCGCTTGTTTATGGCCAGTTTCACATTAATGTGTGCATCAGATGTGAACTCCCTCAGGACGATGACATCAGACACGCTCATCCTTCCTGCGTTCAACACTCTACATTTCTCTCTCTGTCTCTCTTCCCCTTTGCCTCTACTGCTTTTCCAAAAAAATGTCATACTTGAGACCCCTAGCAGGGTCTCTACAGAGCTGCAAGCGCACCATTGATCCCTGGAAAGGTGTCTCTGCATCCTTTGTCTTTCTCATCTTGGCTCTTTTCCTCCTTCAGATTAGATATCCTACATTTCTGGGTGCCCAAGCTACCGCTAGGTGAATCCCAGTTCTGCATTCATGCAAGAAAACAAAAGGCTTTGAAAGGCTCCACATCATTCAGTGTTCTAAAAGTAATTTGAACGGTTTAACAAATGTGCATACATTGCGCCACGCTGTTTTGAAGCTCATCTTTTCTATGTAGTTGCAGGTGTTTATAGGCCAGGTCTCCTGCTATGAACCACTTCTTTTGAGGGGCCACAAATATTGCTTTTAATCTGCTTTGAATCATCAGGATATTGTATTAGCTGGACAAGCTGGACTTAAGACATCCTTATATAATCAACACCACACGTGACAGGCCAGCGTAATGTGTTCCCCCTTCAGTGCTCATCAAAAACATATTTGCCGAAAAATAGAAATTTTCCCACTCTCGACTCCAACTCACGCCAGCCTCAAAACAGCCAAGGCCGTGGTGGCATTTCAACCAACACTTTTAGCATTATGTACACGATGGGTACCGCCAACTGTGATATCCGCATCAAATTTGTCCAATTTAGCATTTTATTCTCGTCCGGGCTGAAGGCAGTGTTGCTTGTCTCCTTTAACTGAAAAAATAAAAAAGGCGACCCACGCATCATCGCCTTTTAGAAGTGGAAACGAGCGCAAAAAAGCAAGCTTCAACGCCAGCAGACTGTCTGTCTCCTCTGCTCTGTGGATCCCACTGTTTAGCGTAAGACTGTAATTGACTCTTTATCATCATTACAGCCCCGCAGTGAAAGAGCGGGAGTCGTAATCCCTCAAGTTCCCCTTCGCCGTTTGTTTTCAAAGCATAAATTCTAGCGGAGGATTTCCACATATTTGGGTCGAGTTTCCACGGACGCGACAGAGCTTGGTTGTTAGGGTTTCTCTTTCATCACCTCCCTCCCTGTTTCTTTCTGTGTTTTATTATTTCTTTCTTCTTCTTGCTTTCTCTCTTTTCTCATTCTCTAGCACTCTTCGTGTTAAACAAGACAGGAATTCAACAGTCATGATTGGAATAACAAGGACCATCTGTTTACACAAAGCATTGTTTCAAAGTAGTGCTAAAGGATACATTTCTTTATTAGTACCATTACTAGTATATTTGTTTGGAGAGCAACCAACATTAGCCAGAGCTGACTTGCTGCCAAGCAACCCTTGTTCTCACTGTGAAAGATGAGAGAGAGAGAGAGAGAGAGAGAGAGAGAGAGACGAGAGTCCATAGCTGAAGGCAATTACCATTTAACAACTTTGTGCTTTTCCTTCTTCCAGGAGCCCCTAGCCTTGCACGCACCTTCACTTACAGAGGGGAAGGTGTGGGTGCATTTGTTTGTGTACCTGCTATATAAAGGGATAGTGTGTGTGTGTGTGTGTGTGTGTGTGTGTGTGTGTGAATTTCAAGATGTTTTTAATTAATAAAAACCAATTGTTCTTGCTATCTAATCTATTATTGCATTTCAAATGGCTGCTTTGTTAAAAATCCACCCATCCACTGATGCGGGAAGCACTTTAAATTCTATCTACTGTACCAACAAAAACGCATGCCATTCACATCTGCAGGTCAACAGAGTATTTGGTTTGCTTAATATGCAGGTCTTTGCAGGTGGGAGGGCATAATGTTCCTAAAAATACATATAACAAATGCATAAAGCCTGGCCCGCTTTATTTCCCATATATGACAGACGGAAAGCAGGAAGCCTGCAAAGGCTCTCACACACCTCACAAATCATCCGCACCTGCCCTTATGACGGCATGCATTTAAATAATTAGGCCAGGATGTGATGTCAACACGATGACTATTCCCCGTCTACTCTGTTGCTGAGATTTGTGTAGATATTTTTCTTTATTTGTGTGTGTGTGTGTGCGTGTGTGTGTGTGTGTGTGTGTGCGCGCTCTACTGACCGATGGCCTCTTCAGGTGTCCAGTACCCCGATGTGTCACAGATACGTGGAGAAGAAGCCCCATAAGCATACTGTTGGTAGACACCGTCCATTTGGCAGTCCCTGCAGTTTACCCCTGATATGTGAAACTTGGAGCTGAGAGAGCTGGAAAAAAAATAAAACTTCACAATCACAATGAACCTACTCAGTTCTACTTATCGAAAAACCTTCTAAGAGCAGAAACCTGATTGGTTCCATCAGACAACCTGCCAATCAATGCCCAGAAAAGGCAAGTTTGACAAGGTAGGTTTCACTGAGTTGTTTGGCAAAATATCTAAATGTGAACAAAGTCGGACACTATTGTCTATGAATTATTCAATCTTTATTTTTATCTTAATTATTGGAAATTATAAATTGAGAACACAGTACCAGTACACCTTGCTAATAAAATGAAGAAGAAAAGATATATATGAATATGAACTTGATAGCCTTAATCTACAATGTAATCCAAATATATATTTTAATAAATCAGTACTAAGAAAATATGAATGTACCAATGTGATCTTAGAGCAGCAAAGCTAAAGCTATAGTGTGCTATTCTCAGAGCAGAAATGGGTGCTAAACTGTTCTCAGAGCAGCTAGATATGAATATGTGATTGATAGCCTTAACGTACAATTTAATCAACAGAACAGCATTTGTCTGACTGGTTGTGGAGTCACCGTAACTCCATTCACTTATTTATGTATGTCGCAATTGTTTTGTCCAGACGTTGTACAGTTGCTTTCCTAAAATACTGCCATGACTCCAAACAATGCTGCTTAAAATAAAATAAAAACAATAGTATCCTTAAGTTTAATTGGGGAACGCAATCAGGAAGTAATCAGAAAAAATGTTTTCATGGTATATTTCTTCTTTCAATTCTGGTTATGGAAAGGTTTCTACTATCCTTCTGCTTCCGAATTAAATTTAAATTGTGTTGGACCTTTCTGTTCTGATTGAGGTGTTTATGTGGTGCATTGTCATTTGGGCCGCGACCTGACTCCAGATAAGCGGGAGAAGATGAAGACGGATTGTCATTTGGGTTGGGCTTTTAACATAACCTGACATGCCAGATGAATGGTTAGTCATAACTCCATCTGTTGAGCCGTACATTGAAACTGTTTGTGAAGGGCAGGTACTTTCAAAAAATATACTTGGCAGTTGATTGGATGAACCATCTGGTTTTGCCTTTCGGCAAACCTAAACCATGCCCGTATAGCTATCAACAGCTGATTGGAAAGTTTAGTTGCTACTCGGACACATTTGAAATTATGTCTAGGCTTTCCAGAGAGATTCTCATGAAAAAATTAAACTGAAGCTCGGATTAAAAGTAGCATCGCGAGACCATCCTGATCTTGCGATGCTACTTTTAACCTGATTCCAATTGAAATATTAGGGTCCATGTTAACGCAGCTAATTTATCTAGGCTTTGTTGCAGATTAACACCCTTTTTAACTGTACCTTAGGTGAAGGGGTCCCCTTACAGGTGGCAGCCAATAGATGGTGACAGAATCTGAATTCTGACCAATCACTATGGGTGATAGAGGAACTGGGGTGGGGCTGTGCTCCTTCAGCCAATTCTGGTAGACCAGGTCTACATAACAGTGCATCCGGGCCACTTGGTTAGGAGTGAAATGGTTGGTGCAGTTGTCGTCTGCTCACAAATAACAGAAGGACGATTGTCAGTTAAAACATGGTCGACCAAAACATTTTTTTTCCAATTACAATGAGTAAACAAACAAGATTTGAAGGTACAATTATTCAAATGCTTCAAACTCCAAGGAAAAATGGTATTACTTACATTATAGTATATAATTTAAATATTAAGGTCAGGTATTCAGAATGATAGACTCTACAAAGTATCTATCTCTTTGATAACAGTTTACATACAGACACATCTCTTCTCTAGATCTCTAGTTTCTAATTATAACAAGTGTAAGTAAACCACTTGCAAGTAAATCTTAGGTTATAGGGCGCAGCAAGAGTTACCATGTCCTATAGGGCCTTACATGTACAGTACATGATTGTAAACTAATACACTTGTTGTCAAATTCACAAAATATCTCCTTGCAGTCCGCTGCCTTACTGTTCTCTTTGCGTGCTGAATAAATAATGTGGTACTTCTACACAGCCTTGGCTCTGCAAATTGGAACATAAAGTGGTGCAGACCACACACAACAACAAAATCCAAGCCTTCGCAATGTAAATTATTTCCAAAATTCTCCAGAATAACCTACTATACTTAAGGGATTATGCCATGGAGCATCTTGCAATATGTACTTGATGTTGTTTATAGGCACCGCTATTTGTAGAATCCACGTGAACCCCAATAAACATTACAAATAAACACACAAAAAATATGAATAATAAAGCAGTTTGGAATTAAATGGTGCTTCCTTCCTATTGCTTTTATTCACCATATATTGTAAATGCTGTAGTAACTTTCCTATTACAGTAAAGCTATATTTATCTAAATTGGCATACATCTGTTTCGACTTAGAATAATAAGTGTATCCATTAAATGCAAGATGTCTTAATTAAGGAGGCCAACTGTTTAATGTCCTCATACTTAATGCTTTCGTTTTTTAAATGACCTCAGTAATTTAACACTGTTTCTAATTAGAAAAGCAACCGCTTTCTGGATCACGGTAACCTTTTCTAGGTTTTTCTACGTAATAGTGAATGTTAAAGGTTTGAGACCATTTTTTCAAGTGCGGTTTATTTTTACTTTGTTATACAGATAATCCTAAAGCCATGACAACATTATTGTAATTAACATATCAATGTTAATGACAATGATATGAAATAAATAATAATAAAGCCAGCATTGTGCTTACCTGTGTAACTCATATAGTTGTTATAAGGTGTGTCTTGGTACATGGCAACTCCACAAGTGTCATTGAAAGATCCTGGATCATGGCATGCTTTATTCTTGGGTGTCGGTGCTGTGTCAGAACACAAATCTCCAGTCTCCATGGATGGTGTAGTTTCCTGATAATCAATTACATACTGTACTATATCATAATAATATCTGCACCCTGTGTCTGGTATATATACTGTATATGTATGCAGTATATTATTGTCATTATCTTTTACTACATACTTTATTGTGTCAAGTTCACACAACTTTCAAAAGTCATCAGATCGCTGTGCAGCACACACACTACACGAGTGTTTCTCTTGTAATCATGCGTCGCGTGATTCACACTACATGACTGAGGGGCAAAAGGGAGTCACACATTACAAGGTGTTTCACGCGGTCAAACTGGAGCTTGGAGATAGATTGTCTCACAAGCTATAGTCATGATCTCACAAACAAGATGTACAATAGCAAATGTTCCTCTGTAGTAGGCTAGCGTTTGCACCTCGTTAACATATAGCCAATACATTTCTAAGCATATTATTTCAATCACCAAATTTAGAATTCCATATAGTCATTAGAATGTAAAATGTTGAGTAGACAAGGTACAATGTTTCATCAAACAGTTCATTCATGATTACGAAAGGTGTTTTACTCCTCCCCCTTGTTTTCATCTCGTCCTTGTCTTGGTCGTTGCTGCTGTCATAATTAGTCGTAACAACGTTCACACTACAGGATTTGGATGTCCCGACCGGTCTATTTGACCTGCTAAATATACAGTCGGGTTTTGCGATGCGTCGCCAGCGCTTTGGCGACACTCTCAGCTCGCATTGTAAGCAGTTGACAATCATCGCTCACTGGAGCGATTCCTCTTCGAGCTGGGGCGTTTGTCTGCGATCTCAAAAAGATCTAAGGCGAGCTGAAATCTGGGCTGAATTCGTGTTGTGTGAACTAGGCATTAGTTTGTGTTTTGATGTGTTTAATAAGCTGTGCTGAAACAAGCAATGTTTTTCTCACTTATAATCTTTCAAATAAGCACATGAAGCGTCACAATGCACACAAGTGATTTGTGAAAATTCTAACAGTCCTACCTGGCATGGGTCATCACAGGAGTCACGCTCGCTCACTCCCTTGAAGACATGGTACAGTCCAAAAATATGGCCCATCTCATGGATCATGGTGTTGTTATGACCGACTGTACCATAGTAGGAGGGGTTCAGCACCATCCCACCTGAGAAAGGACCATAACAAAATAATGTCAGCATTATTATTATTAATATTATTATAAATCCGTTGTTATGTGATTTAATGACGCAAGGATGGATAATTGCGCTGGAAAATGTCCATTATTTTCAAATCCCAATGTTGACAGGTATGCGATTGCCTTTTGAAAAGCAGTCCTAACAACTTTTTGATACGGTCCACGTTTTCCCCCAAAGAGCCAAATGCATATGAACGCAAGCCAAGTTGGAAGGAAATGTTTTCAATTTGCTGAGATTAACTTTCCGATTTCTTAAATACCACATAAACGCAGCACCCGGATACCAGAATTATCTTATTGATGTATTTGTTTTGCAGAACACTTTTGACAATTATTTACTCATTAAAAACAGTAATGCTTCATGGAATAAATTACACTTTAAAAATATTTGTTAATATAACATGTTGAAATTCAGTGGTTGAAACTGAAAAAGTATACCTCGCCATCATGCATCAAGTTTATGCTGTTGCTATTTTTTTTGTTCTTTCCTTCCATAAACCTCCCATGAGGAAATGGTGGGAAAGGCTGTGGATTCTGTGCAGGAATGGACTACCTAATGAATAATTAAATGTTAGAAATCAGTATAAATCATCGATCAAGCAGGTGTGGTTAGCATCAAGAGCACAGGACCAGCTCTTTGTGTTGTTTGTTTGTTGGTGGCTGGGCTGGTAAGCCCTCCAATGGGGGAAGACCAACTAGGAGAGCAACAGAGGCATTATGCCAATAAATGTATCTCTGTCGAAACAGCATTCGTTTTGGAAAGAGCCAAAGCAGAAAACCATAGTAGGCCATTGGGAAAGATGAGAGCAAGGGAGAAATTAAGGGTGTATAAAAAAGATAAAGTGAAAGATTGAAACAAACAGGACAATGTGCGAATGAAAGGACAAAGGAATCAACCGGAGAGAATAAAAGGGCATTTCGTCTGTATCTTAAAACCTGCTGTATGCATTCACACTTGCAATAAAGGTGCAAGCAGATAGTTAACAAAGGACAAATCGGGGCTAGCTTACCTTGGTGGGTGAGCGCCTCCTTCGCCCAAGGCCAGGTTGCGGCGCCAGCTAGATCTTCACGGGCGGAGTTGTAGGCAAAGAAGACATTGAGCGTGTCTGCACTGCTCAGACGCAACTCCTCCTTGAGCTCTTTCACACTCATATAGGCCCTGGAAAGAAGCATGCAGATTATTATTTCGACAACACCAGGCTTATGCAGCTTTATATTTGTAGAAATGTTTTTAAGTGAGGCATGGATTAACCATTAGTGGGAGCAGCTGCACATTTGAGGCAGCCTCCCACCATACCTGACATCATTAAAAGCCCCTGATGTCATAAATAGCCTGGCACTTCTGCGAAGTCAACATGACCATCAACATCCCATTCTGAAACCTCCACAATCCCAGTCCCACCCCTTTCCTGGGACTGTGAAGAATTGCTATGGAGTCACTCTGACGCGTGAAGCCGGCTTGTCATCACGTCATTCTTCTCCGTTGATTTCATAGCTGGGAAGCTTTTGCACCTAGCAATGCTAAATGAAGCCCGACGAGGGCCTGGGAGACTTCAAGTCTCACTTATAGTCTTGTCTTCGCATGCCTGACATTTTGACCACCTACTAATACTCTCTGGATTATTTTGTTTTATATTTCGTCTACTATTCCACTGTAGCAGATGAGGTCAAATAAGTTCAAAGTTACGTATTCATAAAAATGTGAACAACAGGATTTCACTTTGTTGTAAGGATGAATCATAGTTAAGGTGTGTCGCATTTTGATCTTGTCTGCAAAGCTTTGGTTTTAGTGTTATTTAATTATTTTATTGTTATGTTTTGATGTTGCACTAGTTATGGTGAGAGTTATGGTTTATGTAATTGATCAATGTCAGCTGTGGCACCAAGTTTATGAACATTACTTAATCATGCTTTAGTCTTTACTTCGGTCACTTCAATTAACTTTTGATGTTATGTTTTATGTTGAATTTTCTCGAGGGAATTCAACGATTGATTAAGTTCAGCTGTATGGCAGTATATTAATATTGCTTAACAGTGCTTCAGTCTTCATTCATTCAAATTTGCCTTTGTTTGTCTGACATATGCCCATAGTCATAAAAGCGCTCATTAAAGAAACTCATTGGGCTGCAGCCAATCCTATTTAGGTGGCACTATTAAAGGTAAGACTGCAATCTACATTATAGCTGGTTGCACCCCAAATGCAAAAGAGTGCTGCATTATCTTTCCATATTTGACCCCCTGCCACAAACACATCACACACCCACGCACCCTTATTAGAAAGGCTTCCTGACATATTTTTTATAAATAGGGTGTTCCGGGGAACCATGATCGGCTAAATATTAAATACGGTTTTAAAATGCTTCAGGGAAACCCGGCTCGGGCTATAATACTGAAACAGAGTTCAGATGAGGCTGCATGTAATTGGCCCAGCCATCAGCCAAAACCATGTAATCAGCAGTGACGGAGAGTCCACTACTAATGAGTTGAATCTTCAACTTCAGAGACTCAAAGGATGCTTCAAATTAATTCCTCGGCCAACCTGACAAAACCAACTGGCTGTAGACGTTATGCTTGAATAGAAGTGACAACAATTTTGCTTATGGATCAACATAATTCCCGTTTGCAAGTAAGTTCAAAACTCCACAACAACCAAGCCTATGAGGTCAAAATCCCACCAATAATATATCAAATTAAATAAATCGTAACTAAATATTTTGAGCAAATATTGAATACATTTTTTTTTTGTGCCCACATTATTTCCTGTTAACAATGATGGTGTAAGTAAGATATTCGATGTAAAGACTTTTTTTTTTTTTTTTTTTAGCTTTTGTGAGAATTTGTGAGCTTAGCAGGGCATGCATTGCCGTCTGTAGTGAGCTTTAGCCTGTCGTACATGTCCGCGCAGACTGTATGTGTGACGATATTTACTTCACGCGCACAGTCAAATGAATGTAAAATGGATGAATGTGATGATATACTATATATGTAAACATTCAGACCAGTGAATGTTTACAGGAAGGGGAGCCTTCTTTATGTGGGGGGTCTGAACGACCCCCCACCCTCACCCCAAGGACATTTAGAGCATCAAACGCTTAATTTCCTGCATTCTGGTATAGGGGTGCACGATATCGATAAACTGTGATATTGCAATATTGATAATGAAAATTGCAATATCGATATTAATTTTGCTATTTTTAAACATCAGTAAAAACACAGGTTATGGGAAAATGCATCAACATATATTCATAACATATCAAAACAGCAAATGTTTTAACTGACAGTCATATTGGACTGGTACAACAGTAATTCCAAGCTACTGGGGAGGCATTATTTATGGCCACTAAAATGTTTCCCTTTTCGATCTCTATTATGTTATTTGCTTCTTAAACCACACATCTTACTTTTCTGTCTAAATAAAACACAACTAAGCCAACAACGGACGCATCTCTCCACAAAATAAACGTAATAAATATAATGTTTTGGTATGATATTTCTCAATGCGATATTGCGATAATGATACTGAGTCGATATATTGTGCACCCCTATTCTGGTCCATTTTAAAGTACAATTTTGTGGCAATTTGTCACGGACAGTCCGTGCAGACTGCGTGCATGACTGTACGCGTTCTGCGGATGTGGAGAGAACATGTAGAGTAAAATAATTTCTATAAATGTGCATGTGGCACTTATTCACATTAGTGTGCCCATTAGCGTTTTATTTATTGAGACCTCTCTAATAGCATTCAACGTCCAGTATCATGTAATGACTTGGGAGTCACGAGATACAGGTGGAAATTGGGATTAGTACAATAATAAATCCTAACCTTGACAGAATCTCATCAGAAACCAAAAAAACGCAAGAGCATGACGACACACATGCAAGCAAAGAGCCAACCATGGCGGGAATCAGATTGTCAAAAGAAAGAGAATGCATTGCCCAGAACACTTAGAAAAATGACAACGTCCAGCATTTGGCTAACCAACAGTCAAATGTGTCTTAGCATTAATGGACAAAATGTCCTTTCTGTCTCTCTCCCTGAATCTCTTCTCTCTCTCTCTTTCTCTCTCTCTCTCTCTCTCTCTCTCTATATATATATAGAGAGAGAGTACGGTACACTGGGAACAAAAAACACACACCAAGAAGTGCTTTGTGCTGCCTGAAGAGTTTTCACTATAGTCTATGAGGATGGAGAAACAACAGCTGTTGGAGGATCGGATTAAATGCTTAGAAGATTTAGTAACAAGTG
>JAODUH010085141.1:0-12940 GCA_027564835.1 Typhlichthys subterraneus
GTATACATAAATTGTAAAAGTGAACACAATAACATACATATAACAATTAAATAAATAATAAATACAAATCTAAAAATGCACACATGTACAGTAAGTAAAACAAAATCGCAGTGGTCTATTATTTTTTTCCACGGCTGTGCATCCAAACAAGATCAAAGCTCTTAAATGTTACAGTAAGTTAATGTGTGTGGATGCAAGACATCAAAATAGCCCATCTACAGCATGGTGAATATCAAAGACTAGCTAGCGAATATCAAAGACTAGTTGCTAGCATCAGGATACAGTAGCCTACAGTTCAATACCCAGAGAACGTCTTATTCTGGAATGAGAACTGACTACGGCACAGACGCAAAACTCGTGTACCGACCTTTTGGTGAATATTTCATTGATACTTTGCCCTGAAAAATGTATGACAGCCTATCTGGGAGCGTTCGCACAGGCACTTAGCTGGTGGTGGGGGGGAGGGGGGGTGGGGAAGGGCCGGTGTCGGAGAGTGGGCATGGAGAGTACAAAGACACAGTGAGAGGGAAGAAGATTACCGGTATACTTTTACATAAAGGGGGGAAATGGCTTTTAAAAGGTACCCACGTGGAGAGTGGGTGGCTGTGTGTGTTATACGGTTCTCTGGGTGTGTATTGTGTTTGACAGCCTGTGTCATAGGCAGAAGTGTGACCTGTGTGTGTGTAGTGTGCGTTCGTGTGTGTGTGTGTCTGTGTGTGTTATACGGTTCTCTGGGTGTGTATTGTGTTTGACAGCCTGTGTCATAAGCAGAAGCGTGATGTGTGTGTGTGTGGTGTGTGTGTATGCGTGTGTGTGTGCGTGTGAGTGTGTGACTTTACATGCATGCGTGTGTGTGTGTTTGTGTATGTGTGTGTGCCCGTGCCTCCCTGGTGCCCTGACCTGTAGCAAGGCACAGCTGGCCTGGGCCAAGGGCAGGAGGACCACTGACCCACAGTGACCCCCTCTGTGTGACCTGCAGCCTGCTGTGTGTGAGTGTGTGCGTGTGTGTGTGTGTGTGTGTGTGAGAGTGTAAGAGAGGAGTGTGTGTGTTAGAGAGAGAGAGAGAGAGAGAGAGCGACTAAGCATTGTGTGTGTAAAAGCATGAATGTCTGCTTGTGTGTGTGTGTGTGTGTGTGTGTGTGTGTGTGCGTGTGCGTGTGTGTGTGTGCAGGTGTGGAAATAATAGCACACTTGCAAGCCTTCCTATCCCCTCCCATGTAAATCAATGGATATGTTCTGTCGTTGATTGCCACCAGATTGCCCGAGGTGTTTGCCTGCACTTGCAACCAGAAGAAGCCTGCGCTTTAATATAAAGTGAGGTCAGTGCAATCTGGCTGCAGGTGGGCAATATGCCTGTTGTAGCAAAAGTGTGGTTACCCTAGAGACAGCCATTATTACAGGCCGGCCAGACGTTATCTCCGCAGATTTATCTGGATAATGAGAAAAGGCTATAGCAGAAACGCACTGTACTGCCTGGCCAGCAACGCTGTGTGCTGTGGGGTGCACTGCTGACCTCCAACTCCATTTATCTGCAATTACACAAATAAGCGTCTGTGGGTCATCCTTGCGCGCGGGCAACAGCAAACATGGCATACATCTTTTACGGTGCTAATTGAGAGAAACGTATTGCAAAGTCACATCGCCTTAACACCGCTTCCTGGTCTTAGTCTCAGGTTTTCGCCTTTCTTAACGTTTGTTATCGCTGGGGTTTAATTCATTTATTTATTTATTTAGCACTTTGTGTCTTTGTGTATTTATTCATTTGTTTAACTCTTTTGCACCAATAGCGGGCATGCAGAGTTGCTCGATGCTGTCAGAAGAGGTCGGTAGGATATATTGAGAAGAAACATTACACCTGATATGCTCATGAAAATGCACTGATGAGATAACCACGCATGCCATTATCTTCCACAGATGAGAGGGAAATTACTCACTTTGAGCTTTTTATTAAGGGAAATAACCATCCAGATGAAATTAAATAATGCTTGCAGTTACTTGCGTTGCTGATTTTCTAAGTTGCTTTGCAAAAACCTCAGTTTGTTTAGCAGTAACTGTAAATCTGCTGTTAGTTTGTACATTTAGACATGACATTCGTGATTTTGTGATACTAATGCTGCCTTCAAGTCCAACTTGGAAATAGCACTTGAACGACCGCTCAAGTTGTAATTCCTATAGTGGGAAATTAAGGAAAAAATGTTCATACCTGAGTTGATGACCTTCAACCATTCCACATGGCAGAAAATAGAAAATAATTGTTTATAAATTATTTTGATACTTGCGACACAAAGTACAGTGCATGTATAAAGGAGTAGAGGAGTTTTTAAATTAATGCTAATCTTTTACAGTTTTGTCAGATACCATTAAAAGCAGGGTTATAGAGAACACATGCTAACTTCGTTCAAGTTCATAGTTGAATACCCTGCCAAATTGCAAAAACATTTTTTGGTTAAGGCTTTGATGAGGCTAAACTACAGTAAATATTTCCATCTTTAATACAATTATATTTTTTGTTAGGAATTTATGTTGAGTAAACATTTTTAGAAACAATACTGCAGTGGCCTGATATCGATCACGATTGCCACTTTGCACATCATTACTATAGCATGTCTCTAGTGGCCATTTATGTGGTAACAGCAGCCATGACCCTTTATATGCATCCATCTGTTTACAGCTACTCATCCATTACATAACTCTTCAATAATTCATGTCCTTGCAAATCATGTGTAAAAGCACTGTAGCCTAACCTAAGCGTGAGGCCACCCGTCTGCAACATGAAGGGAACAAATTACCGATGTAGGCTATACTGGTAATAAATGATTATGAGAAAACCAACTGGAGAACTACAATTGATAGAAGGAAAATATCCATGTTTAAAATGTGAGTGACAATGTATGTCTGTCAGTGAGAGAGGAAAACGTCACGTTTGTGCGGCAGTGCTTGTTGAGTGATGGCTGACATTATCCAACCCAGTGGGCAATAAAGCAAAAGATATTAGCACAAAATACCACACCCATATGAGGCAGGCAGAGCTCGCCACAGTGGGGAAACCCCCATTGCTAGAGTGGAGGGAAAGCGCGTGAGTGTGGGGGCCTGGGGATTGGAGGGTGGGGAGAGACACTGGAGACAATAAAAGAATGAGAAAATATGGCAAGGGCCACAGCGCACAAACCACCAAATTCTCCAGGCTCAGAGGGTTCAAATACGGATGCCGTGGCAACCGCAACATAACCGCAGAGCACAGAACAATATCCAGTCAACAACGTGGTTGAGCCGGTGAAGCGGTGGGTGCTACAATGGGTAATGTTGTGGTGTAAATGGAGTGTAAAATGTTCGTGTGTGTGTGTGTGTGTGTTATCAAGGGCATATGCATGCAGCTCCCACGCCTGACATGGGTTTGACGTGCCCCCCTCCCCTCTTCCACATTTGTGTTCCATTCCACTGCTCTGCTCCCCTGCTTGCTGTAATGCAGGCAGAGCTATTCAACTCCGGTCCTGGAGGGCCGCTGCCCTGCGTCTTTTAGATGTCTCCCTGCTCCAACATACCTGCTTCTAATGACTGGGTTGTTAGAAGCCTGATAACGACCCAGTCATTAGAATCAGGTGTGTTGGAAAAAACACACGCAGGGCAGCGGCCCTCCAGGACCGGAGTTGAATAGCCCGGCTGTACTGTATGTGGCGAGACAGGTGATTAGCACAACTTCCTACACCTGTTCCCATTTACCCGGGAGTCCCGTGAACCATACCCCCCCACGCTCTCCCACAATGCTCCCTCCACCACGCCCACACCTTCACATTCCTTGGGTATAGGATGGTGGAATGTTTGCTACACGTTCAATGAACTGCAAACGGAGATGCAGATCAGACAGGTTGGGTATTGTTTAAATTGAATCGATTCCGATTCCGATGCCGATTCTGCTTGTAGAATCCGGTTCCGATTCCAATATTTTTGGGAGAAGAAATATACATACATATTTCAAGCATTCTCTATAATATTATTTTATTTGTATCTGTTTTTATTATGTATGTACATTTAGAATTGTTTATACCACAGCTATACTGTTGTATATTCAATGTATTGTTTTATTTTTCATACCTGTATTGTTTCATTGCATTGTTAAGGTGCTATATAAATAATGCTTGATTTGATTTGATTTGATTTAATGCAAAACATTATACAGGGACAAGTGATCCTCTGTGGTGTCACACTATGGTGGAATTGCTATCATATCTGAGTATTTTATTATTACAATTGGGATGTGCTTCCCCATTCACAATGAGTACCCCTTTGTGGCAACAATATGCTTTGTGTTCCATTGGTCTGGATGTGCCACAGAGTGGAGTCTATCACCGAACAAAGCAAAACACATTTTCCAGACGCTCAAAGGTACTGTCATCTTCTTGGCACAAGGAGAATGTGCTCATGTCTGTTTGATGAGATGGATTTGCTTTTATTCACAGGGAAAATGGTCTGTTGTGAATTATTCTCTCTCTCTCTCTCTCTCTCTCACTCTCTCTCTCTCTCTGGCTCAATATTGATTGTTGCTCTGTCTTTTTGTAAAGGCAAATACAATACACTGATTATGGCCATTTTTATTGACTTCATCAATGTTTAATGCACTATTGTCCCGTTTTAACATCCCGTTTTAACATGATTAGCAACAATATGTATAACAATAATGTATAACAATATGTATAACAATATATATATAATATATATAATATATATATTATATATATAATATAACAATATAGCAACAATATATCAGTGTTCCTGATAAACTAGGTAGATTTCCTGGTTGGTATCACAGCAACTATATATAGAATTGGTATTCATGAATTCATTATTTCTTCTTACTGTAACTAGAGTGACACTGGAACTGACTACATAGTGGGCTCCTTGCCATTGCTACATTTATTAACATTTATGTGGAGAAGTGACTTTAGAAGAGAACTTCCTGTACCCAGAACAATTGATTTACACCTTGGAGATAAACCAGACTGTTAAACATGTCATGCTACACATCAATATCTATATATAGCATCATGTCTAGATGGTTATTATGTGCTTAGACACATTATGGCTGCCTATGCTTTTGAAGTGCATCATTAATCCATGATATTATTTTATTTGTGACATGACAAGATGACACAGACTGATACTTATGCCCCATTCGGAGATGCTGCCAAAACTCTATTAACAAATGGGACATACGGGTTTAAGATGGTATTTTTGTACTGTGGCTCCGAATAAAGCTGGAGTAATTTAATATGGACAAAGGGTTTATGTGGACTTCAGACCAGGTAAAAAACATTAAGAACTGCCTTGAGAGACAAATATGAACTGCTTAAGAAGAAAAGAACTCTGCTATAACGAGTCTTCCATTATATATATCCAAATATATGAGTGAAAGCCTTTTCTACCTATATTTACTTCTACTTTGGTCCTAAATATACTAATTATTAATAACTTTGGGTTCCAGACTAATACTCAGGCTGATGTCAAACTAATTAATTGTCACATGCAGCAAAATGTGTTTTCTGCATTTAACCCATCCCTTAAGGGAGCAGTGGGCATCAGCTCTGCAGCGCCCAGGGACCAACTCCAGATAGAGGATAGTGTCACTGGTCACCTGGCACTGACAGGAGAGAGTTAACCTAACATGTGCCCAACCCTGGTCCTGGAGAGCTACCGCCCTGCATGTTTTAGATGTCTCCCTGCTCCAACACACCTGATTCTAATGAATGGCTCGTTATCAGCCTCTGCAGAAGCCCATTGATTTGAGTCAGGTGTGCTGGAGCAGGGAGAGGTCTAATACATGCAGGATAGGGGCCCTCCAGGGCCGGAGTTGGGCACCCCTGTTTTAGATAGTCGGGGAACGGGAGCACCCAGAGGAAACCCACGCAGACAAGGGAAGAACATGCAAGAACAAGACAACTGGGGTTTGAACCCAGGAGCTTCTTGTTGTCAGGCCACAGTGCTATCCACTGGGCCACCATGTTTTGTCCAGTTGTAGCGTTTGAGTTCAGGATGTTATCACAATGCTACGTTTCTGTTAGTCTTGCTACTTCTCTTCAAAGGTATGTCGTTGGTCAAAGCAGTTTCTGAGGTTCTCAAACCAGATCCGTCTCCTTTAATTGATATTTCTATGTCCTACAGGCCTGTACTTTGGGTCTAAACGCCTACTGACATGCATCTGTACCTGTCTGTCTAGATGAGCTGTTAGCTTGTCAGTGAGGGAGAGACAGAGAGAATTGATTGTGCTTCTCCATCGGCACAACGGGTGAACGCTTTCATTGTGCCTGCCATGTGGAAGTGCTGACAACTGGTTTAAAAGATCTTCTTTTTCCCTAATATGTCTGCCAGGCCTGGAGTATATAATCGTATCTGTAACCTATTCACCACCATCTCCATGGTAACTTTTAAACACGTCCTGCAGACATTTCTGTCCATTTTGAACTAAATGAGAACGGATGTCACATGGATGAGATTAAATGTGTTATTCGTGGGGGGGGGGGGTTGGGAGGGGGGGTTAAAGACAAAGCATAAACCCCATCATTTCTGTAAACTCGGCTCCCCGCAGTGACAGTTTAATATGTGTGGCTGACACTACAAACAAAGGTGAATCGATGCATTTCCTGTGGGGTGGAAACCACAAAACAGGTTGAGAGGCAGACAGAAAAAGTAATGCGGGGGAAGAAGGGGGTGAAGGGGGCTTGGGGGACTACAGAGACTGGGGGAGATGAAGGTGGTGGCGTAATGGCACAGGGGGTGTATGTGACAGTGTCATGCAGGCTGGTTTCATCGTTATCGCAATCCCAGAGCCCCAGGGAGATCATTAGCTCACAATATGGAGTCTATCAATCCTCACAGAAAACCACTCTCCCCTCCGCATACAGTACATGCCCTTGTTTGCCTGTCTCGTTGTCTGGTTAGCGGCCTCTCTGTCTGTCTGTCTGCGTTGTGCGTTATCTGTGTACATGATGCAAGTGTTCACTGAAATGCTAGTTAGCAGATTAAGTGTTGGTATTTGCGTGTTACAACACTTGATGCAAGCAAATTGGCAACTTTGTGTTGTAGGCAGAGGTCTTTTGTTAACCCTTTTGTTATTAATAATGCAGATGTACGAGTTCTCATTGATATATTTTAACATATACCTTGTTCAATCATAATTTTTTTGTGCTTTGAGATCATTTGGATTTGTAGACTTCTTGTAGTTTTGCATTTCTCCCATGCGGATAGAACAGGCTTAATTTTTATCTGCAGTTTTATCAGACTTTCAAACTGAACTCGAGAACATACATTTTCAAATACTTGTTCAATTCGGAACAAACCGAGACATACATTAATTCAAAAGCCTTTTGGTTGAGTTAAATTAGTTGAGCCTCCGGTCTCATACTGTCACAGAATCTCCCTAGGAGTTTAGACTGCACGTAGCAGGCTGTATTTTCTGAAGGCAAGAGAATGTACCAATGACCTGCTGGTTAAAACGTGAACACGTCCCTAATAGGGAAAGGATGTCACACACACATACACATATACACTGACACACTGACACACACACACACACGCACGCACACACACACACATCTAACCACACACACACACACTGACACACACGCACACACGTCCTCTGGGTGGTAATCTTTCGTCCTGTTCCAGCTTTGCCTGACTATTCAAGCAGAGCACGTCACCTTCCTGGGCCCTCTTATGCCATGGCCCTCCATACTGTACTCTCATCTGCAGCCTGCAGGGGGCAGTCTTATGCCAAGGCCCTTCATACTCTCATCTGCAGCCTGCAGGGGGCCCTTTAATGCCAAGGCCCTCCAAACTCTAATCTCCAGCCTGCATACAGTAGGAGATGGGGCCCTCTTATGCCAAGGCCCATCATATTCTCATCTGCAGCCTGCAGGGGACAGTCTTATGCCAATGCCCTCCATATTCTCATCTGCAGCCTGCAGGGGGCAGTCTTATACCAAGGCCCTCCATATTCTCATCTGCAGCCTGCAAGGGGCCCTTATACCAAGGCCCTCCATATTCTCATCTGCAGCCTGCAGGGGGCCCTCTCATGTCAAGGCCCTTCACACTCTCATCTGCAGCCTGCAGGGATGTTTCTCTATTACAGTGCCTGTAGTATCATAATGAAACCTGTATCAGATATTTTGCACTACACTATTGAATGATTGTACTAACAACTGCACATGTGAAACTATTGGTATCTTGTGTGTCTGTGATCATTGTTCCAAATATCAGAACCGTGGTATAATTTTTTAAAACTCTCAACACAAAACTCTAAATGGTAACAACGTGTAACACAGGCTGTCAAATGTTCAAAACATTGCATTGTGCAATCATACCAAGGTTCTGGACCGGTCCGCACAACTTTGTGTTCCCATTTAAAGAGCCATTTATTATTCGGTCAGCTGGCACACAAAACAGAGTTGATATTTGCTGAATTTGACAAAAAGTGTTTTCGCTTACAGTCACTGACCTCACCTTTAAAATAAAAGGTAATAAAAGTAAGTATTTTGCGTGTGATCAAGCAGGAGACCAGGAGAAAGATGACATTTTGCCCACATCAAAATAATTTCTTTCAGTCTCATCACCTCCTCCCACTCATAATATCAGTAGGGACAAAGGGGCTTGTGGGCAGCAGTGCTACAGTCAGGGTTCTGTGTCCTTCCATAATAACAATGCCAGCAGGGAATTACTGTCCAGATAATTCCATAGAGAAACATCTTTGTAAAGGAGCCCCGGTGATGTCAGTAGCATTTATTCGGACTGTAATTCCACACACTGAACCAACTGTCCAAAGACACCTGGAGGTTGAGTCAGGGGAAATGAGCCGGGAAACATGAAATGCAAACCCGGAACACAACAATATACATTTAACAGGCACAGACGACCTCATAAATGTCGATTAAAATGAAATGTGGGGAGCAATGAATGCATTGTGTTTAATGGTTTAGCGCGTCAACAGGGGACAATCATTTCCATGCACACATACAGTATACTCAGTGACATAATTAACGCCCGTTTCAGAATGGCAAGCATCTCAGCATGTTTTTTTTTTGCACATCATTTACTTCACAACATTCTCACCGTCAGTGCCTCCATTAGGAACACACACACAAACACACAAACATGCACACTATCATCTGCGCAAGATGCAGCGAGTGTTTGGTATGTTATTGACTTCTACACACAAATGTTATCAAGCGTTCTCTTGCCTTTGTTTCGGTAGGTTTCCAATTTGTTTCAGCAAGAGCTTTTTAAAAATTCATTAACATTTTGTGAAAAACACTTCTGGGAGTCTCAGATTGATTTCTTATTAATAGGTTGTTTGTAGTAATACATTATTTTGTTCTTAAGGCAATGAAAATGTAAACTTGGGATGCATAAGGCAGAAAAATGGCCCCGGGTGTTTATCCCCTTTATCAGTGGAACAGGGAAAAAAGGGGAAATGGCTTTGTTCTTCTCATAACAGAGACGCGTTAAATATTTTTACTCTGGTAAGTGTCATTTTCTGAGACTTTGTCAATGGACAATCTTCACCATCACGTTTTTGCTTTGTATTATGCCCTTGATGTTGTTTGCATCGATCTGAGCCCTCACTATACTTATTTTCTCCTTTGTGTATTCTAACATGTGTTTGTTGACAGAGTACTAATGCAGAATGTGGCAGTTAAAGTTCCTATATATTATGTTTTAAAACCATATAGCAGACACCTATTTATGTGTGTTATATTCCTGTTCTCCTCTGTTCTTTGTTTCCATAGCCACGTTATCGTGCGTGTTAGCGTGTGAAGCCCACAAAGCATTTAGTCTGAGATGCTGGTGCTTATTGTGACATCTAGTGGCACACACAGCGATTCCTTTAAATTAATCTTTAGTCTTTTGATTTATGGTAACTACTGAAGCCTAACAAAAAACACATGAACTTCACCTGTATTCACAAGCAATCATGCAATTCGTCTCACTATGGGTTGTAACTTGTAAATAATCCATGTGTCCTGGATCAAGTGCTGATTATGCAACCAACTGGTTTTAATTAACACAACTACTATGTGAGATGTAGTGGAGAGTTGTTTTACAACTTTGCTTGGAAGTAGTTATTTTAGAATTAGGAATTTTATGATCAAGATCATTCTTCTTGTGTATTATGCATGTTTACACCACTAGTTATAATGCCCAAAAATGGAGGTTTTCAAATATTTACACAATTATTTAATTTAGCACCACATCTGGTGATATTTACTAAGCCAAAAGCGATGACTTAAACACGGTTTCTTCTTTTTCTGAGTAATCTTGTTTCTCGTTCTTATGGACATGCTGTAATTTGAGGTTATTGCTGGAGATAAATAAGGAGAAAAATACATTTTCATCAGGAAAAGTCCACAAGAGCTCCGAGATATAAGCAAATATTTATTTAGACAGGTGTACTGCAGCTTGAACCACTACTGAGAGAGTCAATAAGATGAGCTGAGAACTCACATTTATTTTTGTTCAAATATTATTGACTAGGGTATTACTTTACAGAGGGAAATTAATGAATAAAGACGTTCAGTAGACAATGAGCTTGTTTTCAAGAATGACGCAGCTGGACTTCGACACACGCAGACACACACACCAGCTATATAGTATGTCATTGGAGCTGATGTTGCTGAGCCAGTGCATTTTTTCCACATTGTTCAGGTTTTGTACACTGCAGCCTGTAACCCGGCAGCATACAGTACAGCATACCATTGCTCTTCAGCACATATAAAACCTTCAGTGGCCTAACAAACGGCAACCATGGAAACATGGCTGGCAGCAGAGAGCGGTAAAAAGAAGAAAGGATTAATAGAATCTTAGATTCTATTAATATAGAAAGTTTGTCTATCTGAGCACCCTTCTTTACTAGACAAATGGGACACCTTACCTTACATGGCCCTGTAAGGTAGGGTACAGTACAAACACAGAACACTGTGAATAAGAACTTCTTCTGGACAAGAACACTGTTTTCTTTTTCTGATGACGGCCACCAGGCCGAATCGTTATGTACAGTAACATGGCCAGAATAAGATGGTGAAATGTAGATTCATCAAGCTTGTCCCATATCAATGTATGATACCATCTTGTCTTTTGGGTGATTCATATCAGAACACAATAAATCAAAAGCAATCTGTCATAATTCTAACAGTAATAGCCAAAAGCTACTTTATCCCACGCATCTTTAGTTTGTAATCCTCAAGGTGTAAAATGTATAATGACTGAAACAAGTATAAACTAGTTATGTAATTGAAAGATTAACATGTCTACCATTCAACAATACCTGTAATATGAATAATTCAACAATGTTTTCAAATAGACATAAAACATACTGTTGAAGAGAGCAGGCCTTATTTTCTGGGAAATTAATGCAGAAATCCATGTAGTTCAGCTGCACTCTTTATTTGCAAAGGTACATCTCAATCACAAACGTCACAATCACCAACTAATTAGCGTCATGAATTTGCCATCTCGGCATGGACTGCCATTGTGTTGCTTCGCTCTGTTTGTTAGCGGAGATCATGATTGTTGTTTATTACTTCAATAAAAGCAAGACAATTCTCAGCCTTCCTGTTCCCATCTGGGATAATGACAACTTAAATATTCAAAGCTGTGCAGCTGTAAAATAAAAAAACAGAACAAGTAAAAATTAAGTGTATGCATGTGGAGTAGCTGGCACGAGTCCATCCCCAAGGTTTAGGAAGTATTTCAGGCACCTCTGTTTTTGGAATGAAAAAGTGGACTTGAAGTTTAAAAACAACCTCCTAGTTCATTGTTCCAAGGACATGCAAAGTGTTCTCGCTTATGTCCCCATGTAGACACGCGCATGCACGCACACACACACACACACACACCCACAACATGCAAACATACTCTCTATATCCATGCAGACACACACACACGCACACACAGAGCACCAATATTGCAAACACAACATGCAGACATACTCTCTATATCCATGCAGACACACACACACGCACACACAGAGCACCAATATTGCAAACACAACATGCAGACATACTCTCTATATCATGCAGACACACACACACACACACGCACACACACACACACACACACGTGCAAAAAACAACTAATCACAAACCCGGAGGACATATAACAAGATAAACCACAGCGATTTTGCATGCTCAATAATTACATCCAAGCGTCGCACATACATATGCGCCAATTAAGCTAACACAATTAACTTGAGGGCCAGGCGGCAACAGGGCAGATTGGGTGAACCTTGTGAGGATTCGCACTTAAGGTCCCAGTCAATCCTCATTTGATGTAATTCCTCGCAGTGTCATGTAACCGTCTGCCGTGCGCACCTGTGGAGCATTAGCCGCGCGCCCGTTTTGCACTCTGATTACATTTTCCATCTCTGGTGGGCTAGGGTGTTTTGTCGTCGCGTTGTCTCCGCTAAACTGCTTTGCTTTTCTAAGTCGGTCTGGGGCGATTCAACTCGACTCCTGCTGCTGCACACGCTGCTCTGCGTCATCCATTCTGCTATACCTCCATTACATAAACAATCTCTCTCTCTCTCTCTCTCTCTCTCTCTCTCTCTCTCTCTCAATGCTGGTTGATCGATACCCGACCGTGTGGGGAAATCATATTCCCCCCATTCCCCCGACCACCCCATCCTACCGACCACCACCTTCTCTTTTAGCAAATTCAATTTGGTCCTTAACATTCCACTGGCTTTAATTAGATGCCCATGGTATCAAGTTGCAATTTACATTTTTATAGTTTCCCGAGTTAATTAGCTTGCTCGCTCAGCCAAACCCGGCTTGTTTATGCCCCTCTCTCCGTGTCTCGCTCTGCCCCACTTGCATACTTTTGGAGGGCCTCACCATTGAGTTATGATTCCCAAGGAAAACTGTCACTCCTTCTGACTAAATGAAATTATACATCT
>JAODUH010085162.1:0-14944 GCA_027564835.1 Typhlichthys subterraneus
CCGGGCAGGGTAACCTCTCCTCTTGATTTATCTTTCATAGGGGTCTTCTGAACCATTCTTTGTCTGGCCCCTCCCCTTACCTAAAATCATAAAATGAAATAGTTTCAGTTACATTTCGGTATAGGTTATGTGTAGCCTATGATTTCAAGTAATTACATTTTAACACATCTCGATTGTATATTGATTATTTATCTACAACCAGGAGCTAATACCTGCGCTGAGATTGCATGCCTATGTAGCTAAAAATAAACCTGTGGTAACGCCGTAGCCTTGCCGTCAATGACCGAAGTCTTAATCCTAAAACGCTTTGAAAATTGATGAGAAAGGCCATTGATCAAGCTGCAATATTTGACGAGTTGGGAATGAGAACATGTTGTTTTGAACATTGGGTCTTCATTTCTGACATGTTGTGTGAAAGCATTTGTAAAAAAGACAAGAAAGATCCATAATTTTGGTATTGGGTAAGCTTTTTTAAAGAAAATATTAGCATTTTATAAATGCATTAATTGACTGCATATTGTGTGGAAACTTGTTGTGTTAATGGCATGGTCGTGAACTGACGGATGTTGGGCCAAATGTGTTTAGAGTTTTAAAAATTTGACTAGTAAATGTGACTGTGATCTATCTATCTATTTATCTATCTATCTATCTATCTAGCAAGAAAATCCCAATGCTTTCTATCTATCTATACATCAGGAAAATCTCAGTGCTTTGATGTTACAGTAAACTGGCAGAGTAGTTGCCACTAAACACAACTGCTTCAAGCCCATAGAGTCAGAGCCCTGAGGTTCTTCCACATAATCTGCTAACATTTGCCTTACAGGGACAGATTATTACAGAACATTACAGTAAGGTTTTTTGGTTCCCAATCTCCCCCTACACCTCCAACTACCCCTCCTACCTGTAAGTACAAATTGTGATAATGAAAGTCACTGTTCAAACCTTTTTTATTTGAGGGAATTTAGAAGTGCTTGTTTTCACTTCTAATTTGGAAGGGAAGCACACAGAATGCAAAGAAGTGTGTCAATGTTAAAGTGGAAGCGATACCTTTCGTGGGCAAGCTATTTCAGGGTGATTTCAGGGAGATTCACGTCTTCACAAGCGAGATCAGTCTGTTGCTTTTCCTCAAGATCGTTGTCTAAAGTCAAGGTACTGTCAGTGCCAATGACCGATAAGACCCCAAAGCAGACCAGAGTGAGTGGAACAGTTTACTCGACTACTGTAGGCTACTCAAAAGGAAAGTCAGGCCCAAACCTATTTGGTAACATGTTGGCAGTAGAAGTACTAGGCAAGGCAAACCATCGAGTCTGAGGAAACTGGAAGGCTACAGATAAAAACCGAGGAGACAAGCGCTAAGAGCTTAGAGTGGGAAAGGACTACACAATAGATATGACAACCTAGCACCGGTGAGAAAGCACGCATGGCTTATAGACCAACAACAATCAATAACAGGAAACACCTGTGCACTAACACAGACAAACAGGTGAGACACAATAGGGTGTTACAGGTAGACATGTTTGTGACCTCCTGCTAGCAAGTTAGAATGAGAGAGCTCTGCTGTCCATTCAGTGGGGAAAAAAATATGCTCACCAGTTGCATGCAGCAGTCATTTTCAAACAAAAGTCAATTGTTCCCATATACTGTACGGGTGATTGTCGTATTTTCATTGACACAATATGACACAATCTGATTGTCCCCTAAACGGAAATGAATTCTTCAAAGGACCAGATAATATCCTGTTTGTGTAACTACAATATATCTCATCTTTAGCAATGATTAGGTCAAGCTCTTCACCTCCACCTCCTCCTCCATCTCCTACCTGTAAGTTACAAACAAATGTGGGTCATTGTTCAAACATTTATGATTTAAGAGATATGTTTGATTTCAAGCACTTGTAATTTGCATCATTACAATTATCTATGTGAAATTGAATATGTCTATATAGAATGATTTAAGTAAGAAAAAAAATGGAAAACTTATAAAATTACACAATATAAATTATAAAATGTTAAGCTGCTGCACAACAAAACACCTCTGACATTATGTATCTAATCTATTTTGAACGTTCAAAACATTTAGCTCTGTTATATAGCTCCATGGGTTTAATCCATGCTCTGATTGGCAGCTAATGGAGCCGTGGGGCAGCCCTTGATGTCACTGAGAGCAGTTATTCACAACCGTTTAGAATCACCTGCTTGTTTCCAGATTTGTTGTCTTAAAATACATGTTCTGTAGCCAAAATTCCTGTATCATAAAATCATAGTGTAAACTACCAATTTTGGTCCCAGGTGTGACATAATTTCTGGATTGTAACAAATCATCTCTGACCTATCCTCCCACAGTTAGGGTAACTGAAAGACAATTTAGAGCAAGGGAGAAAACTGTCAAAAACGAGTTGGGAAATGTTTGGATAGGGCAAATAAATATCAGATGTCATCAGGGACATGCTCAAACTGTTCCACCTACAGTACAGTATATGAGGTCCAGATAGATGTGTACAACAAGTAACAATATGACGGATTTGTTCTCTATTATGAAATGCCTGTATATAATATCAGAAAAATAGCTAGATCTGTTGTTTCTTTTGAGAACAGGTTTAGAGAAACACTAATGAGAAGATAAAGAGAGACACTGAAAGAGATTTATAGGAGGGAAATGGGTGTGTGGGAAAAATGAGTCTTTCTCTTCATGACAAGAAGTTGGATCTGTTTTTATTTGTTCTTTCTCTTTCACCTTTTTCTTTTTCCCTCTTGGGCGTGTTGACTGGTGTCATGTGACCTTACCGCCGGACAGGTATCTAAGGCTATAAAAAGTGACGTTGCTTAATTGTCATGTCTAATCCTACCACCATTGAACCCCCAGGGCACCAATCTGTGTGAGTGGTATTTAAGCAAACTAGGCTGGCAGTGCAACTCAAGCAAATAACTGTCCTTTTGTTGTCAGCCCCTCAGACAGAAAACAGAAGGCACAAAATAATGAGTTTTGTGAAGAGAGGTAGGCCTATTTCCCTGTAAGTTGTAGTTCCTATCAGACAGAGCAACAGACTTATTTTATTATTGTGAGTAAAAAGCAGTTATAGCTGATAAATTATGGGTATATTTCCCAAAGATTTTGGCAGTATTTTTAACTTGATTCATGTTCTCAATGGAATGTCAAGGTTACGTCAGTGTCAGGACATGTGTAATAAGGCAAATAATGAACTCTGAGTTGTTTTGCAATACCAGACTAAAAATAAAAAAAACTCAACTGATTACGTGAATTATTTTTGATGCATTGTTAAACATAGTACAAATGTTAACAAAATGCCTGTCATTAGCCAGTAGTGCAATAACAAAATAATATTAATTAAACTTATATGCAGCAAAACACATGCCCAAGAGTAATAATTCAATATAAGATTTGGAAGGTTTAAACATTTATATATATTCACAGCAACATAATGAAAAACATAATGAAAACATTAGCATAATCATAAAAACATTTGGGGTGTTTATCCATTTACACCCAAAATGTTTTTTAGTGTCTTGGTCTTTAATAAATTACATAAATCCATTGCAATATATTCCCATTTTATTTATTTAATCAGTGCCATAAAGCTACATTTCAGCATGCCATGTTCAAGTTTATGTAATTTTGGCGACACCTGCAGTAAGTGGTAAATAATACATGTGCTGTGGAAAGCCAGGTTCAGCTTTATTGATGTGCAATGATCACCCTTTCAGAAATCTGCTCCAGTCTGCCACAGCTGTCTTGTGGTATGACCTTAGTTTAGTCTGATTATATATAGATTTATTTATTTATTCTGAATGTGATCATGTACAATTGATACTAATGATAATGAGTATTATTATTTATATTAAATTAAGTTATTTTATTTATTTCCATTTTACTAAGGAGGTTTACCATAAACCATGATATTGTAGGCAGCCTATATGCTAAACCATATCCATCCACTTTAAAAAATATATATTTCTGTATTAATTTAACAAACTTAAATGGCTTATCGTGGATTTGATTTAGATCATTATATGTGCATTGCCTAAACATTAATATAGGCCTCTATTTAGGGTTAGTAAATATGTGAATATAAGGAAATGGGAAATTACAGTTTGCTATGCACATCCAATATGACACAGGCCCTATTAAAACATGTGTCTTGTGTGATGCAAACCTTACTACTGGATAGGCCAAGATGACTAGTCCATAATGAATGAGCAGTCCACTTTGGCTGCATGGCACAACTACCACTAGAATCCCTGCCGAGTCTAATATAATATTTGTGAAAGACATTCAATGGCACACGCAGGATGCAGAGATTAGGAACTAATAAAGGTGCTCTGTTTCATTAAGGTTTGCCTTAAGAGCTTGATCTTGAAATGGGCTGGTAGTTGGTGAATCATTATCCCGGTGCTGAGTAGTGTCAGACAACTGGTTTCCTGCATGGCATGCGTTAACACATCAACACACACACACACACACACACACACACACACACACACACACACACACACACACACGCACAGCAGAATGTCATCACGTACTGTTTATAGTTTTGTAATTGTGCCAGTTTGGCTGAGTAACTGTGGGTCAAGTCAAACAACAAGTGCTCTGAATCTAAACTAGTTACTAAAATTAAAAAACTAAAATTAAATAATGCCAGATTAATCTGATATGTTTTCATATTGTCAGCATAAGATATGAAAGTACCCAAAGCAGCTGTGTTTTTGTCCACCATGACAAGCATTGTCCATGTGACCTGTACTTAATAGCACCTGCAGTACTACTTTTGAAGTCAAAGGACTCCATTGCTCAAAACCTATTAGAACAAGATAGCATAATCTTATTGTAAATTGTGCTTCTGAAAGGTCATCGTTGTTGCTTCATAAGGATGTCTTAGCTGAAGTAATAACAAATTAACTTGAATTAAAATAAAAAAATGAGTGTAAATATACAAGAATTACACCCGTGTGCAGTAATGGACTCGTTTGTACTGGTGTGATCATAGTGATAACTCTTGCTGGATAAGAATTCACATGTAATTGCATCAGAAAGTCACATTTTTACTACTGTACTGTAAACATCATGTTATGTAGCGGCCCATGTGGAATCTGGTTCACATGAAATATGCCTCAGTTACCACCAGTTAGTTACAGTAGTATGCCTCAGTTACCACCAGTTAGTTACAATAATATGCCTCAGTTACCACCAGTTAGTTACAGAAGTTTATGGTTTAACATTTAGGGGGTTCCCTCAAGATAGACTGTTACAGTAATTCAGTTAAATTAATGCAATCCAAAGACACGCATATTCTTTTTCCCATCCTCTGACATGAGCAAATCTAAACAAATATCAAGCTATCTGTGTGTGTGTGTGCGTGAGCGTGTGTGTGTGCGTGTGTGTGTGTGTGAGAGAGAGAGAGAGAGAGAGAGAGAGAGACAGAGAGAGTGTATGTGTTCATCTGGCAAGCCATTCATCAGAGTGACAACTGCTAATGTGGAACTGACCCAGATGACAACAACATGAAGTTAATGACTGAACTGTAGGCGGCGTTCCCATCCACCTTGCTTCCCGTTTTTTTCCCAGTGTATTCCTTCAGCATGCCAGGTGATATAGGAGCTGGTGACCAGCATGCACACACACACACACACAGAGAGAGAGAGAGAGAGAGAGAGAGAGAGAGAGAGAGAGAGAAATGTCAATGAACTCATATGATTTATAAACATGTTGGGTTGTTTTTTAATACATTCGGTAATGTCAAAAACCATTACATACTTTGTAATGTATACCATTCCAAATGTTGCAATTACTCACAAAACATCCGTGAAGACATATTTGTATCAAACAAGTTGTAAAAGGGAAATATATAGTAAATCTAGTAGATATATTTACAAAATTGGAAATAACATTTTCTGCTTGAAATAAAATGTTGTGCTCCCCCTTAAAACATTTTTTATTTTTTTTATTTGCCTTAAGGGTTTTCTTCTGGTTAAATAAAGGTTTAACATTGCTTTTATCAAAGAGTCCTCCATTTGCAGCATTTATGGCCATGCAGACCATTTGGCATTCTACAGTATGAGCTTTAGCTCCGCTGCCACTTTTATGATGTTGTTTATAAAAGATGCAGATTGCTGCAGACTATCTTCTTAACTTCTTAACTTTGTAGACAACAATAATGATGTGTGTGGGGGGGGGGGGTTGTGTACGACCTAAAGGAGGGATAGGGAAAAGTACTTGTGTTTAATGTATATGCGTTGTGTTATTGTTTTGCAATGAGCGCACTGCAGCAAATTCCTAGCAACTAAGTTACATGGTAGTAAAGTACTGTATTGAATTGAAATGTATCAATTTGCTGAAGTAATCTTACATTTCAACACAAGCTTCTCATGAGTTAGACTGGCTTGATGGGAAGACAAACTGCTCCCACAACAGCCTGATACAGTATGGTTGAGATCTGGAGACTACGTTGGCCAATATATATTTCAGACAGAATACAGCTGACTGCTTACTGCATACGCCTTGCATAATAAGCAGCAGGGCTTTTGTTGTAGGATGACATTTGTTCTAATCAAACCATGGGGAATGGCATGGTGTTGCAAAATGTGGTGATAGCCTTTGTTCAATATGCCTTTTTTGTTTGTACAAATCTCCTACTTTACCAGCAACAATTTCCTCCATCGTACTTGACATATGATGCAAGCACCCCTCAAGCATCCTTTCATTGTGTGGATTTGAACCTCACAAAACATTTTTCTCTGTGATCCAAACACTTCAGACTTGGATATTATTCTTCCAATGTTTTTACAGTTTGACCATATTAATAGTTTCTTTGAATTAGTCTTCTCTAAAACTTCACGCAATTCCATCTTAACTGTAATGAGAGTTGATTTATGGGGATTGTCTAATGAAGCTAATGGGTATTGTATTTTAGGGTTTTCTAATGTGTCTTAACAATATACTTTAGGATTAGTTAACAACATGGTGCGCTCCATAATCAGTTGTTTTAAAATAGTAATTTTCAAAAGTAACTATGTCTAGAGACTTTCTCTTTATGGTAATGCTATTACCACTCAAAAAAAGGTATAGAAAATGTTGTATATATATTCTCATGTGATTACAAAACCTTTGAACAGTATGTAGGAAGAACAGTGTGGGCCTTACACAATATTCAATGCAAAGTTGTATTGCAACACATCATAACATTTAAGAATAAAAAATAGGACTACAGACATTCAGAATGTAGGCATAGTGGATTGTGTAAAATCGGAGCAAAAGGGGCGGGTCTAGCTCATTATGAAGCAGGGTGACGTTTTCCCAAATATAAATATTACTAGAGAGCATTCTGGACACCTCTCCACAGCTCCAGGAACATTTTAAGTTTAAAGATGAGGAGTTCTTCGACTAGAGATATAACTGACACTTTTAACCTAGGCTATGTCAATTGTCTGTACTTTAGAATATGACTTTGCAGTCGAGCTGTTATCGGGGGGAAAATGCATGGATATGCACGACGAAGTCTGAAGAGGCGTGTGCTTAAACTGGAGAAGAGTTGCTTTAAAAAAGCACAGAAACGGATTTCGACTTTGCAGAGTTTAACCTTCCGTCAAGATCAAACAATACACTGTGAAACACCGCAGGAGATGCGCACGACACGGTTAAGCACCATGGAGAGCGAATAAAGAACACAGATCAAGTAGGTTCAATATTATATTGTACATTAGGCATATATAGAGAGAGATAGATAGACAGAGAGAGCGAGAGAGAGGGAGAGAGAGAGAGAGAGAGAGAGAGAGAGAGAGCGAGAGAGAGAGACTAATTTTATTGGTTGGAGCATATAAATATATCATAATATTAAAACGATATCTGTAAACGATGAATGATATTGTAATTAATGTATTTGCCTGCAGAAATATTACTTTTAATTTATAGAGTTTTAGTAGAAAGTAAGCCATAGCTATGTTTTGTCAAAATTTTGCATTTTTTAGTTCACAGCAAGATTGTGAAACAAATGTGATTTCATGCAACATAAATGGTTGCGAAATGTTCTTCAACATCTGGTTTAATAAACAGCTGGACTCAACAGAGATTGTGTTCCTCATAGACTGTAATTCAGCCGAATGTGACAGATATTCGACGCTATTGAAATGCAACAGGCTATATTTTGAAGATCAATACATGCTAAGTTCCAGTCTAAAGCGCAAACGTTAGACTGCTTCATCAGTGTTTGTGTTCCCAACAAAAAGCTGCGGGCTGCACGTCATTGCTTTGTTTTTACAATGCGGTTCAATGAATTTTCGCGTCAAACCATTTAGGCTATTTGTGCAACAGACGGCTCTGTTCACAGGTTGCCACATAGATTAACTAAATTAAAATGTAATGATGTACATCAATGAGTGCATGCTACGTAGACCTCTAACGTGTTTTGTCCACAAGGCAAAATCTAACAATCTAACTTGTCAAGCAACCAACCCTAAATATGCCCTATGGCTCTTTACCTTTGTTACTGTAAACAAGAAGGCTTTTTAAACTGTATACGCAAACGAGAAAACTTTGTCTACGCAGGGTGTTCGTGCTACTGGTGTCTGTCTCTGTCTACCATTAAATACGGCATGCCTTAATGGCTGTTGTGGCACTTGAAACGGGTTCAACTAATGTTGCCATTTTCCAAAGCACACCTTGCCATTAAAATAAATGGCAGATTGGCCATATGCCCAGACAATTCAACGTATGTTGCTAAGAGAAACTCTAGAGCTGCGGCTTTGGAGTGCAGCAAATTGAGACCTTAGGACAAAACTAATCAAATACGTGTACAATATAATATTATAATATGAATACAATAATAATATTAATAATAATACTTATTATTATTATTATTAATAAATAAATAAATAAATGTAAGAAAGATCCAACAACTAGTATACCTGCTATTTTCATTCAAAGCGCATTGTGTTTATATGTATATTCCTGGTGACAAGGGTTTAGTTTTGAGTATTTTGAGAAAAAAAGGTTACTAAATGCATACACATGCCCGCATAGGCATTCAGGTGCCACACATCTGACTTCAACCTTGCCATCAAAATCACTGTAAACGCATATCTGCCTTTTGCCTCCAAGGACCGCTCTACTGCTATGTAAAGGAGACCTCCAGGCACCAACACCCCCCGACCCCCCACCCCCCCTGCTCCTCCTGCCAGACCTGGACCATGGAGGTTGAGGACGGCAACGCGTCGTCCCCCTGGGCCCACTCCTCCACCCTTAGCAACGCCACGTACAACGCCTCGGACAAGGCCCGGCCGTTCTTTAGCAACGGCACTGTGGCCACGGCCGTCATCTATGTGACGGTGTTCGTGGTGGGTCTCCTGGGCAACACGCTGGTCATCTACGTGGTGGCGCGCTACGCCAAGATGAAGACGGTGACCAACATGTACATCCTCAACCTGGCACTGGCGGACGAGCTGTACATCCTGGGCATCCCCTTCCTGGGCACCCAGAGCGTGCTCTCCTACTGGCCCTACGGGAAGCTCCTCTGCAGGGTGCACATGACCGTGGACAACCTGAGCCAGTTCACCTCCACCTTCTGCCTGACGGTGATGAGCATCGACCGCTACCTGGCGGTGGTGCACCCCATACGGAGCACCCGTTGGCGGCGACCGCAGGTGGCCTGGCTGTTCAACGGCCTGGTGTGGCTGGTGGCCTTCCTGGTCGTCCTGCCCGCCGCCATATACTCGGACGTGCAGGACAGGTTTAACACCTGTAACATTGACTGGCCCGAGCCACAGGCGCTGTGGTCCTCGGCCTTCATCCTCTACACCGTCATCCTGGGCTTCTTCACGCCGCTGCTGATCATCTGCCTCTGCTACCTGCTCATTGTGATCAAGGTACATGCGTCAGGCCCACACACGTACATTTTCACAGCCACCCTGCTGGCGGACCAATCAGGGTGGGGTAGTGAGATGACGTTGACGTCAAGCGTGCTTCAAATGGTGGTAGAGCTAGACGAGCCGATCAAAACAGAATCAAAACTATTGATTCAGCGCCGTCCAATAGTTTCAGAATTAATCAGATGTGTACTACGCCCAGTAGGAGGAATGAATGCAAACACTTCCCAAATGGAGCAAAGTGAATATTGGGTCTGGTTACACCAGTCTAAGAGGGAGGGGGGGTGGAGGGCGTGAGTTTCCAAGTGAAACAAAAACTGTACGAGACCTGACCAGAAACCTGGCTGATGTACGGCTCTGTGAGCATCATCTATTGTATATTGTTATTCCATGTTAATGGCATGATGATATATAACACCCTTGCCCACGTCTTCCCCTCAGGTGCGGTCAGCGGGCACGCGGGCGGGCCTCACCAAGCGGCGCAGGTCGGAGCGCAAGGTGACTCGCATGGTGGTGGTCATCGTGTTGGTGTTCGTCCTGTGCTGGCTGCCCTTCTTCGTGGCCAATGTGGTCAACCTGTTCTACACCATCCCCGAGACCAACGCCAGCGCCACCATCTACTCCTTCCTGGTGATCCTGACCTACGTCAACTCCTGCGCCAACCCGGTCCTCTACGGCTTCCTCTCCGATAACTTCAAGCAGAGCTTCCGGAAGGTGCTTTGCATCCACAGGGGCATCGGCATCAGCAACACCGAACTGACGGCGGGGCGGCACGCCTCGCAGCAGCAGGAGAACGGCGGCGATCACGAGCCCGTCTTTTCTGCCAGGATCAACAGGATGAACGGAAGCTCCCTGAGTGGCGAGGTATAGCCTACTGAAGCTACTGTTGTTATTATCCAAAGTAGTGTGTGTTCTCATGAGCTATTCAATGGAATTCATTGGCTGCGGAAACAATTTGAAACACATTTTAAATCCGTTTAAATTTGTTTTTTGTGTTTTTACAGTAAATTACTGTAACTCCTTGTTCCGCGGTATGGCAAATGGCAACTCAGTGTTATATTCATCTGTCGCTGACTTCCATTGTTTCTCATAAATATACTTCTATTGTGTCTACAATGCTGACCACCATCTCTGCTGGTAATTGAATTTAAGGTAACTTAAGATGAGTCTGTAAGTAAGTTGGCATCAGGAGAGGAGACTTAGTATTCAGGTCAGAAAGTTACAGAGGGTTTAAACAAAGCCTAAGAGCTTATGAAGAGGACAGTCAGTTTTTCCTCCTCATAAGATATTCCTTCACTACATGCACACATATATTCATTCATTCAGAAAATTAATATAATCCAATTCTGATATTTAGCATATTCAGTCAAATTTTAGATGTGTGGGATAATATTGTTTTTAGACACATATTTCAGATCTTTATAATCTTTATAAAACATCAACTTGGTGTTGTGTGTCTATAAAGTGGCTGCTTGGTGGTGAGAAACACTTTATTGGCCTGATAAGCTTTAATGTCTATGTCTTAATTTTCTCAACAGCATGTCCAAATGACATCTGGTGGGGAAGTCAAGAGAGGAATGTTGCCTGCAGAGGCCACAGTGATTGGTCAGTCAACACTGTGAGTGCCAAGTTGCCCCGCCCTCATTCACCTCTCCTCTCCATGAGAACAAGTTAATCTTCACTTTAAGTGTATACTGTACATTCAGAGACGGCATTCAGAGAATATGTTATATATTTATTATGGGCCACTGTTGGCTAATGTGCTGCTGGCTAGAAAAAGGACACACATGTTTTGTTTGCATATTTTCACGGTGTCCTTTGGCGTGAACAGCACACAACTGTTATGGATGTGTTGCTCAACAGGGTAGTAAAATATATAATCTTTCTGTAGCTTCAATGCATGTCACCACTTGCCACTTAATCAATCGTCAGGTCATATTTACGGCCCCATATAAGGTGACAAGAGATCCTTTTGAGACTTCTGCGACATACCACAGTATATACTGTACAATATGACTGATGCTGGATGATACTGTGTTTCCGTAGTGGAAGTGAAAACACTCAGTCAACACCGAGTTGGAACAATGATTCAGCCTTTGTGGCTGTATATGAACATTGATGGACACTTATGGTCACAATAAGCAATGTTATGTGCCAGGAATACTGTGAATTCTATTTTAAAATTGAATGTTCATTATAACATACAGTACATTCCACTTTGATGTTGAACAAAGCCAGGTTAATAAACCGTTCCAATAAACATTAATTATGAAACATATAAAACATTGCCTCTTTATATAGAGTCCACGGCAATGAAAAGGTCCTTGTTACAGTACATTGTTCATGTGTCATGTTTCAACTTTGTGCATGCTGCAAAAAAATGTTGTTTAAATTGTATTATTGATGTAATTAGTCAATATTTTGGCAGGTTTATGTGTCAGATTTAGGCACTTTGAGGTTATACTCCCAACAAAACGATGGCAGCTTTGTGGTTGATGTTTCTATTTTGTGTGCATGGAACAAAACAGGAGCATGGCTGTTCCTCAAAATAAAACAATTTAGGATTATGGGTTTCTGGGTAGCTATTATATTTTATTGTGGCTGCAAGTGGAACACAAGGTAGAAAATTATCAAATAACATTTTGTTCCAATGTGCCAGGTTATTTTAAACAGTCATTAAATGGTTCTGATTTGAAAAGCCTGACAGGATTAAAATGAGATGAGCAAAACAGATTAAGACAGACATAATGGAAAAAAATAAGGCTATGGCTAAATATGTTTTTTTTCTTTATTTTATTTTTTCAGTTTGTTTTTTGTAGACAAGTTACTTAGTTTTCTATTTTCAAGCCTTTGACACATTGTGGTATTTACTGTTATCCATATATTGACACTATGTCAATACACAATGTATGTTGTAACTTTTTTATTATTTGAACAAAACTTTGTGATGAATAAAACTATATTTTCTGTGTTCATTTAAGGCCCACCCAGTCTTCAATTTTAGAAATGAGAAGAAAAACAATACAATATCATGCCGTTAACATTTCATTTGAATACTCCAACGTTTTGAAATGTGAAATGTATTCACTGAAATTTGGCTTCAAATATAGCAGCTGGTATAAGATCAAGAAGATGTTCTCTCTATTTCAAGTGTGAAAGATATCAGATAAAAGAAACATAACACCTTTGAATCACATGGTTATCTTTGATTTTGAAATATGCTAGCGATCGTGTTACCAATGCGCTGTGCCATTGCATGCTATAGCTTATATTCATGTAAGCTCAAAGCGTGGTGCTATCATGGCTGTATCACTGCTCATGCATTGTGGATGGTCTTGTCAGCCCCGATGTTCACTCTTTTTGCAGTTTGTGAAGTTTTTCTATACCCTCATTCACGTCTTATTTACTGACAACATGTTTTGTGGTATCAGCTGCTAGCAGGCATAGGGGTAAACATGCAGGCTGTCTTCTCTCCAGTGCAGGGCCCGCGCTTTTACTCGCTCTGAGTGTTTTGGGTCACACTGTTTATTTTCCGTGTACTGCAATGTCAGGAGAAAGGGCAGAACCACAATGAGATCAGTTATCAAACAATAAAGGAGAACATTACTGTGGCTGGACCATTCCTAGAAATAACCACTGGACTGTAAACGGCTTTATTGTATACACTGAAGATTACTGCCATATTTCCAAGTACTGGATCACAGTTCATTGCACATATTAATAAACAACATAATTTAACATGATGCTAATATAAAAATATCAGGCTGCCATTTGTGCTTGGCAAAACAGGTGTATATTTATATGTGGGCAGCATTGTTTTGCCCCGTTTGTTTTTAACTTGCAGTAGCAAAAGTAGCAATCACGCTATGTTTACACGGAGCTTGAATCTATTATGTCTATCTATTTGAGCCATTTTGCTGTGGCTTTAGCTTCTAGCTACAAGTAACCTTTAATCTCTTAATTGAATACAGGTACACATACATGCATAGCTGTATGAGATAGTATCACTTTGATGGAGACATGTTGTTTCTAAAATGGTGCAATAGAAAATCTACAGTCAAGAGAAATTCCGTGTTACAATAGTTTAGTCTGCCAGTGAACAACAAGATGCTCCAGGCTTTTTAAGTGAAAACATATTGAGGACTCATGCTAGTCCAACCACAATGAGTCACAGCCAAATGCACATGTGGTACACATCAAATCTGTAGTACAGTATCGTATGTTCTTTCTACATTATGTTGCTTAGAACTAGGTTGAGTGCAACAGGTAGGCTTCACCATATTACTTACATGGAAATCAAGTTGCCTTTTATAGTATTTGTGCTGGGTCTGGCGCACATCCCTTCATCAATGTGCAACGGGAGGATGTAATGTAGAAACTAATCACGTACCTTCCTAACCCTAATATGCATAGATCCAAGACATGCAGTAATTGATATCTGCTTTCACAGCAAAAGGCAAGCCACCAGGGAGAGTATTTAGTCACAACATGTTAATGACCTCCGTGTCAGTGTATGAAGGTTAATGTGCCTATATACTGTAAAGAACATCAGCGTTATTTATATTCTAGAAAAAAGCCATATCAATGTCATGACATTTGGTGCTGACATTTCTCCTAAACAACCAATAGCGGTTTCTACATTTACAAACCAACTGTACAGTACCATACAGTGCTGGCTATCTGAGTTACAGAAAAGTATGAAACTCAATCATTGATATTTGACCCAGGTTTGCATGCAGGTAACTGGAGGTCCTGTGGTGCTATTGAGTGGCCATAATGTGATACCATGGCAACAGTGGGATAACAGTAGGCTAGGGCACCACAGGGGTAGGGGGTGTGGTGGTGTGTGAGTGTGGGGTGGGGGGGTTGGGATATGTGGACAAGATAAGATGCCACAACGGGAGTTGGTGAGGTTATATTGGGTTATACTATATTGGCTATATAGGCTTTTTAGAGGAATGTCGACGAGCACTGACCTTTCTGAACAAGCTGCTGCTGGTTTGTTGCCCTCCTACGGCCTCCTCCACGTCTTCTGATGTACTGGCCTGTCTCCTGGTAGCACCTCCATG
>JAODUH010085173.1:0-14944 GCA_027564835.1 Typhlichthys subterraneus
GTCAGAGCTTTCCAATGTGGCTCGGGAAAGGGAGGTTTGGGGTCCCCTGCTGAAGCTGCTACCCCCGCGACCCGACTCCGGATAAGCGGATGACGATGGATGGATGGATATATATATATATAGATATATATATATATATATATATAAACTGACGACTAGCTGGCTGTCTTACCTGTTCAGCAGCCAGACTTCGTTGGTGCATGAGAGGGCTTTCCGGAAATGATCTTTTTCAGCAGCTACTGTGGAACTCTGATACATTTTCCAGGTGAATTCCCACTCTTCCTCCCCACCTTTGGCCACAGCCTGGCAATATATCACAGGCCGCAGGTTTGGATGGATAGGCCTACTGTTTAAGACACACATTGATGGATTCACTAGATGTAAAACATTTTACATGTAAATATGTATCATCATATTATGGGTTAATGAACAGAAGCACTAACTTCCACCCTTAATAGTTGTACACACACACACACACACACACACACACACTATGATGGTAGGGGTACATACGTGTTGTTTTCATCAAACTTCCACTGGTTGAACATCCTCTCTACCGTTTCCTTGCATATAAAGAGCCCATTGGAGCAAGCCACCTCGATGGCGATAACCTGGTTGTGCCTGGAGATGGAGATGGATGAAAACAGACACTGCTTCTAAATTTAAGAAGTCTGATCCATTTAGGACACCTTCAGTTTTTAGACCCTGTGTGAAGTTTTGATTTCTTTAAAGCTGAATAAAGCACATTTAATCTTACTGCATTGAATGGTCCTCAGGAACTGTTGAGTTGTCTGTGTAGTTCTGAAAAAACCCATAGAGTTCTTCAACCTGTTTCCTTAGATATGCCTGTCATAAATTAAAAATAAATAAACAGTGTTTATGCCGAGCAAGAGCTCGGCATAAATGCCGATATGAATGCATATTTCTTGTGTGTGTCTGCGTGCGTGTTTCACCCCACGTGCCTGCATGGGTCCGTAAACCTCAGAGCGGTCAAACATGAGGACAAAATAGTTGAGATTCCTGACTGCAGACTCCCATGGGATGTACGCCGTCTCATTATAGAGAAACCGGGTAAAATTCAGACCCAGTGTCACATTCACAAGTTTGGCCCTGAGGAGCGAACGAGAACTAATTATATATTATATATTATATAAATATGAGGACACTTAGGTGTGTTTAAAATAAAGTAATTGTTTAGTAAGTGATCTCTTAAATAGAGTGATACCAATATAGACGTTTTTCCTCAGTGACCTGGAAGTATTACCAAAGAGGGGTACACTTTTTCCTGTCCTCAAATTGTTGAGGTTCCAGGTCACACAGATGTTTTGCGTTAATGTGGTTGATTAAACTTGTTCTTAGGTGTAGGCATGCAGGTCACTGCTGCTTGTTCACTCTGTTATATGCAACTTTTGCTCTGTTACTTCAAACTGACCTTAATCAGCCAAAAAAACTGGTTGTGTGAGTTTCATTCACTGACCAAATCAGACACTTAATATTTTGTTGGGACAATACATGACAAGAGCATGATTGTTTGCAGTTAAATACTGTATGGTTACAACCAATGAAAATCGACTACTACTACTTTACTTCCTGATAGTGCTGACATGCTTACAGGGGCCTATATAATAGGCTGTTTAGCACAAATGGACGAATCTGAAACTAAAGATGAGGTTACACTAATCAATCTGCATTACCTTGCTAGGTTAAATGCATCATCGATAAGTTGTCCTCTGTTGATGAGTGGTATCTTCTACAAAGAAAAGAAGGGGCAAACTACATCAAATTAAACAGAGACTTGGCATTCTGCATGCAAGGTAAATGAGTGGACCAATCAAATGTCTAGACGCTCACGGTTTGGTTTTTTTCCAGCTGAGTCAGGAGTTTTCTCCAGTTCTCTGGGTCGTAGTTGACCCTGAAGTATCCAGTGGCATTAACATTGGCCAGAATCCACTGTCCATCTTTGGCAATAAGGTCTTCCCTATTGGCTGTTCAGAAGAGCGTGTACGAGCCAATAGGAATTACTTGATTAACAATATAATTAAAAACAATTAAAATTGGTGATTTTTATGACTTTATATAAGGTTAATATTGGTTTAAAATGCATACTTGAGTAAATTCATAATATTTTAATTATCTTACCTGTCCTGTCGTACATCTTGACCAGAAAAGGTTTAGGTGATTTCTCTGACATTACTTTAATTGGGACTTTCCATGTAGTACTAAATGCAGAGATATATATAAAAAAGTACATGAATTAACAATTGTAATTAAAAAAATGTATCTTGGATGTAACATTTCAGTAAAAACTGAAGCAACGCAACATGCAAAACACCTCCGTCATGAATAAAGCATGTGTACTGTACATCATTTAAATTATGGTTTAGTAATCCTGATCCACACTGCTAGATAAAGTTAATACCAAAAAATAAAAAAACATGTAACTGATTACATGTAATCAGTTACATGTAATCAGTAACTACCCAACCCTGGTAATAATGTGCTTTACCTAGAGTCGACGGTCTGGTTGAACAGGAACTGCTTCTGGTAGACTTCACCACTGCTGGTATTAATGGTGATGACGGGGAAGCCAGTCTGACTTACCCATGTGTCCATCACCCCGGCAACATCGTTGCCACCCATGTTCCCATTATCTGCCTGCACATGCACAACTAGTATTACAATAGGCATAAGATGATGTACGCAAACATTATATGTTTAGTGGACCCTGAAGCTTTTTACCATCTGTAAATGATGCCACAGGTCTTTCTCTTCTGTGTTAGCATACTTGAAAGCGTTAAGATATGCCTAAAAGCACATTAACACAATTAAGAAGAAATACATTAAAAATGTTTTGGCACTAGGGCATAGGTCATAATTTAATCTAAATTAATCTGGTGTTTTTTATGAATTAATGTTAATTAATAGTATTCATTAATAAATTGCAAAGTTAATATATTGCAGTTTTATGCAAATGTTTGTATTTAAAATAAATAATTAGTAAAAATATGCGATATGTTTATCGCAATTCATTACAATAAAGTGTGCAATTCATTGTAATGAATCAAGATTAAATCCTGACAGCCCGAGAAATTAAATACATCCATATATTACATAATCACAGATATTACAAAATTACAATTATATTGGACAATAATATTGCTACAATAGAGTAAAGGTGGATAGTAAAAATGTGGGGGTTTTGACCATGGTTTCCTTACTAAAGTGTTTCTACCATTAGATTTCAAACTTAGCGCACCATTAACAGACAAAAACTAATTTTACATGTGCCACACACATACGCACAACCTAACATGCACTCACGGATATGTAAACAAAGAAGCAATACTCCACTATATCTTTACATAGAAAATTGTTGTTTTCTGCTATATTAGTGCTTAAAATATTATATAACTTTTAATGTGAGGCTTCTAATAAATATGTCTGCATGCTGTTAGTATTCTTTACTGTACAGTGCATATGTATAATTATGCTGCGTTCACATGGATCACAGCAGAGGGTAAACCGGATATCATGACATGTCGTCGAAAGTAAAAATATTGTAACTTTTTGCCGTCCTTCGCAATAACATTTACAACTGGATGTGTGTAGCTCCTTCACACACGGGGAATACATCGACGTGAAGGTAATACATTTGCTGCAACTGCAACAACACTAGAATACTAGATACAATACTAAAATAACAACATAACACATTTGTATATTTTTATTAAATTATTTGTAAGCAATCAGCATTGCAATTGCAACATTGCATTGGACTTTTATGCCGTGCAGTCCAGCGTTTGCCGTCTGCCAGTTTACCTTCTGCTGTGTTCCATGTGAACGCAGTATAAATCTAAATGAATCTGACCAGTTACAATTGGTGATAACATCACTTACTCTGATTCCATTTTTAAACACGCGGTCTGTCAGCAGGTCCGCCAGCATTCTTAACACTGTTGCCCCCTACAGAGAACAGACCATTACTGTGTGTGGACTTCTCATAAGTGTGCTATAAATGCATTAAAATAAATACAATAAAATGAATAACAACCATCTTCAGAGTATTGCAGTTCAAAGTACATATGATCCACATAAAATATATGTAAGAACGTGTGAAGCAAAAATAGATCTGAGTAGACCTGGCTATTTGGCTGGATTGTGTTAGTCCATACATTACTATACATTCAAGGTCGCAGATGAGAGATGTGGTTCAAAAATATATACCTTACTATAGGTGATACCATCAAACAAGCTCAATATTTCTCCAGGATGCTGAACGTCATTTTCTGGGGAGCTGAGAGGGTGAGACGACACCAGAGAATCCCATTCAAGTGCGTTGTGGAGCTCTTTCACCGCAAACACATCTTTCTGGGAACAACGTCCATGGACAAGAGTACACGCAGCTTGCTTTTACCCAGGTTATTCAGGCTGTGCCCTTCTGGTAATTTGATATGACCGAAGAACAGAAACAGTGCTTCTGCGACCCTAATACCTTCAAGACCCAATCCATTGAAAGTGATGTTCAATGAGTACAATAAAGAAAGTTAAATTATCCCCCCAAGAAAATACTCAAAAGGCAATGCAAAATAAATTAAAGCGATGCTTACAATGTTCCATGTGGGCTCAATTTCGTCGACTCCCAAATATGACATGTAGACGGCAAAGCCCTCGTTCAGCCATATGTTGTTCCACCATTTCATTGTCACCAAATTTCCAAACCACTGTGAGAAGAACCACAGTAACAGAAGAAGAACTCAGTCAGCTGGGCAGCCAGAAAAGCCTTATCTGCCCTAACACACAGTGTGGGGTCCGTATATTATTAAAGGCATCATATCATTATAGTTTGGACACGTCTCCCTTAAACATGCTATTTTTATTGATTGGATCTTGAATATAGTGATATAGTGACCAGTTGTAAAACAACATGTAAACAACAACATGTAAATGTCACTTTGTTCAGATGGCTGTGTAAACGTGCCTAACCTGGTAAAATGCAGTAAGCAGATATCAAAGCAAAGCAGCATACCACGACTATTGAATCCCAGTAACAAGACCGCAATTATAGCCAACATATGAAGATCATGTTAGACAAAATTAAGGATTTGAAGAAATTCGACAATCTTTGTTGCACATTTGTAGGTCTACGTAGCCTTATTTATATTGTTTTAATAATGTACCAGTCCCTAAACGTGAGTGGGGAAAAAAGTGACCTAATGTTTGTAACCGAACCTGTGAAATCTGATTCAAATACTTCCTTGAACACAAAAGGCCACAGGGTATATCAATAGAAAGTGCACTTCTACAGTGTGTATTTCCTTATTCCGAATGGAAATTCTAAGGGCATAGTCTAAGTACAATGATGTCTGGAGGACCCACCTGGTGTGCTAGCTCATGTGAAACGACAGTGGCAATAAACTCTTTGTTGAACAAAGAGGAGACGCTTTCATCGTAGAGTAGGGCTGATTCCCAGTAGGTGATCAGGCCCCAGTTTTCCATCCCTGCTCCTCCAAAGTCTGGCACTGCGATCTGGTCTGAAGGTTTCCCACAAATACAAGGACGTGTTATGTTACTTATCTAACCTTATTAATTAAGCTTGACATTGATATAATAGATCAGAGGTCTTCAACAGGGGATCCGAGAACCCTGGGGGGTCCTTAGAGGTGCTGTCCTCCAAATTACGTAATCCCAAAATCCTCAAAAAATCGAAATGTCAGAAAATATACATTAACATAAATACAAATACAAAAATAACAAATATATAAATCTGTCAATAATGATTTAAATGGCTTAGTGACCTACTGTTACACATTGCACTATAGGCCGCCCTACACATTATTGTTGGCCCGGCAACTACATATTTTATCAGACAAGGGGTCCTTGACATGAAAAACATTGAAGACCTCTGTAATAGATGATTATAGTATTTTTTCTGTAACACCATCCAACATCCTTCTCCCACCATTCAGTTCATCCACTTAGCCATTATAATTCATACCCAGCTTTGTTATAGGGTACTGAATTTCAAAGAAGTCCTCGTAGAATTTGAGAAGATTTTCAGAGATACTGGCTGCATATGTAGCATGTCCTGCTTCAATGGCTTCCGGACGAGCATATATCTACAGTGAAACACACAAACACATGTATTGTATATTAGACAAACACTGATGTCTTATGTGCAGGGTGAATCATTCATCACAACATCCTATGGACAATAGTCTTTCTTCAGTCTAAGGCGAGGCATAATCCCTTTCCAGGAAACCCGGCTAGTAATGTTTGTTTTCATTTTTATAAAAATGTTGATCGATGCGTTTTACAGTGTTCTGTTATTAATCAATACATTTCAACACAATACATACTGTAATCGACACTCTGTCAAACTTGACTGGGGTGCTTGAAAACTCTGACACTGTAAACGCCAGAAGGTATGTTGACATCTTATTTGTTGGTGAGAACGTGGTGTAGCTCCACTCATCATCCAATATATTTGGCCCTATAATGGGAAGAACTTGGGTGAGTTTAGTGAACGTTTCTTACATGGTATGTAAAAAACAACAACATACACTATAGTGTCAAAGGTCTTGAGACGCCTGCCTTTACATGCACATGAAGGTTAATGACCACCCATTCTTAATCCGTAGGGTTTAATATGGAGTTGGCCCACTCTTTGCAGCTATAACAGCTTCAACTCTTCTGGGAAGCTGTCCATAAGGTTTTTTTAAGGGAATTTTTTACCATTCTTCTAGAAGCGCATTTGTGAGGTCAGGCACAGATGTTGTACGAGGCCTGGCTCGCAGTATCCGCTCTTATTCATCCCCCCAAAGTTGTTCTATCAGGTTGATGTCAGGACTCTGTGCAGGCCAGTCAAGTTCCTCCACACCAAACTCGCTCATCTAGGTCTTTATAGACCTTGCTTTGTGCACTGGTGCTGTGGTCATGTTGGAAAAGGAGGGGCCATCCATAATCTTTTTCCACAAAGTTGGGAGCATGACATTGTCCAAAATGTCTTGCTGAAGCATTAACAGTTCCTTTCACTAGAACTATGGAGCTATGCCCAACCCATGAAAAACAACCCCACATCCCCACAACGCTGCATCCGACGCTTTACATTGCACTTGGTGATGTAAGGCTTGGATGCAGCTGTTCTGCCATGGAAACCCATTCCATGAAGCTCTCTGCGCACTGTTCTTGAGCTAATCCAAAGGCCACACAACGTTTGGAGGTCTGTAGCTATTAACTCTGCAGAAAGTTGTCGACTTCTGCTCACTGTGCGCCTCAGCATTCACTGACCCCGCTCTGTGATTTTATATGGCCTTTTATATTAGCCTGTACCCTAAGTTTGCTAGGCAGCAAAATAATAAAGCACGTCTTCATAAAATGGAAGTTTAGGGGGGAAATCTCGTTCTTGTAACGCAGTAATGCAGCATTACTTGGATTAGTAATTATAATATTATTACTGTTTTGGAAATAGTAATTTGTTACACTACTAGTTACTGAAAAAAGTAGTAAGATTATAGTAACTAGTAACTACTGCCCAACACTGCTCATTACACATACAGCTGGTGATGCATGATACCTTTTATCCTGGGAGGATATTCTTAAACATTCTTATAATAAAGTATATGAGCAAGATTGCAGCGTGCTATTTTTTCACCTTCCTTTACGGCATTTCCCAGTGCTTTAAGTCCTCTCCTGTGGATGATAGTCACGTTAAATACAGCCTTCATAGCTGGTTCGTCAAAACAAGGAAAGACTCTCCTGGCATCTGTGGGCTCCATTTGGGTCACTGCAAGTAATCTATAAATCACAGATAGACCATGGATAAAGAACACATATAGAATAATGATGGCTTGTAGTAACGATGGATGTTTAGTCAGGCTGATTCTCATCAAGAAACACCAAATCATTAAAGATGGAGCCAGCTAATACACTTTTTGACAAATTTTTTAAAAATTTAATAATTCAGTGTTCCCAGCCCTGGCTCTGTAAATGGGTTTGCATTCTGCTACAGTACTGACGGTTGAAGGGTAGCCCTACTTTACAATTGGTTTTATGTTAAAAACCCTGGAAGGGGGGGGGTAGGGAATGGTGTGAGCCAGAGCCATGTAGAAGAGATAGTCACGTCAACTCTGTTCACTCCAATGGACTGTTTTTTCACAGCAATGGGGGTACATGGAACCTCAAAACGGTTTCCGGAAGTTAGCCGCAAATAACTAGAAGTACCCTTTAAATTATATATTCTAAATGTAAATCGATGCATTTATTGACTACTAATTACCAAAACATTTTGTTATGTATCTGCATTTATCGATTCAAATTGCCCACCAAGCACTTCCTGTATTGTTTCCTTCCTGTAACTGTATTGTGTCTACTGCTGCATTCAAATGGAACTTGTGAGCGTGTGACTATGACATGCGAAGTCATGTACACTGAAGCCTTGCCTTGAGGTGGTTAAGCCATGTGGAGACCGTTACTAGGCAACAGTGACATGGATCCCGAAATACCTGTAGTTCTTTTTGCTTATTTTCTAGATCTGACTTACCGGTACTTTGTATTTCAACAACATACATAGGAACAAGAGATTAAACGAAATTGGTGACATATTCTATACTAAATATAACTTGTTCTTTTTTACTGACAGCCACTATACTATGTCAAATAATAGCCTGTTTGTACTGTTCCAGTAGCATACCTATCAACTGTCATATCCATTGATTCTGCCATTTTCTGAAAGAAGTCTGGAAGCACGTCACAAGTCGTGAACTCTGCGCTTTCAGATAATTTCCACTTACGATGCAGTGAATACCACAAAGGGTGGCGTTCATTTGGACTCTTCTCGTTAAAATGGTAAACACAACCCCATTTCAACCACGATTTTGAACTTCCATTGGCGCGACTGTCTCTTGCCATGGCTCTGGTGTGACCTTAGACCAGCTGTATGGGTAGGGAAGGAGTCCAGAGGAGTGCGAGTCACTCAGTGTGCACAGGTGGGAGTTTGCCAAAGTAGATTTTACTGTATTGACAGTACTGTCAATACAATGCCCCTAAAGTTAATTTACTACTTTCTACACCTAGTTAAAACGTTATATTTGAATGTGCTCAGAAGAGTGTGTGTGTGTGTGTGTGTGTATAGGGGGTGGGGGGTAAATAAACAAATAACAAGATCTTAATGAGTAGCTATAGTTACAATTTGCTTATTTGATCAATTCATGAAATAACACTTTTGCACCATACATTTTTGCATACACTATATCATATACGTACATGTGTTTCGTTTGCTACTATTGCTAATATGGGTTGTATTTAATAATTGCTAATCACAATTTTCCTATTAGATAAATATCAGTATATCAATATATGCTCACCTAATTCTAATTGTTACTTACCTCTCCGTGCTACTTCCATTGACTGACACCCCTTCATTGTATGTGCTTGCATACAAGCCATACATTAAGTCTGTCATTTCTCCCTGGAACTTCAAAAACAAACTATAGCTCCTATCTTTCTCCAACACCTCGTCCATCTGGATCTCCAGGAAGTCACTTCCGTCACTATGGAATTTCACATCACCAATAGGCACATTTGTCTTTGCTTCTCTGTCCAGGACATTCCAGGAGTTCACTTCAAGGCCACTGCTGTGGAGGAAGATGGACTTGGTTGACTTGACGCAGGTGAAATGTACCGTGGAGTTCCCGCTGAAGAGCATGGTCTGATTGGGGCTGGTGACATTCACCTCCTCAATGATTTTGCTGTAGAAGTGAGTTTTGACGAAGATCCGGTAGCTCTCGGGCACAAGGTCTTCTGGCAGCCTCATGACAGGTGGGGGTCCTGTGGGAAACGGGGTGGTAGGTGTAAAGGTTGGCCGGGCTGTTGCGTTAAATTTATCCAGCTCAATCTGGTACACGATCATCATGGTGATGATTCCGCAGATGGCCGACGCTGTCAGCATTACTGTGACCACTGCAAGGCCCTTGGATATGTAGAATCCCTTCGCCATTTTTGGTAATTCTGCTGGGTCAGTCCTCTTGATTCTGGATCCTAGTCTGTAAGAGACTAGCTGTGACTGCGATGAAAATGCAAATCCAATCTCCAATGCCTTTGGCTTGTAATTCTCCTACTATTTGTGTCAGGGTACCTCCCCTCCTATAAACAGGGCTTGGCCTTGCAATTAAGGACCCATACATAGATTAAGCATTAACTTAGTCATCGGTGAAGGAGCAAAGAGTTGGAAAGAACATACAACAACATGAGGAGGGTGATGTTCACTGGTCTGGCAGTAAATAATGTGTCAGATAGTGTTCTGACACATCTGGAGGTGGTTAGTGTGGTCCTGCCACTAATACAGGGGTTAGACAGACCTCAGTGCACATATTCCCCTCACAATGTGCTCTCTCCAGCCCGTCAAATGCACTCACACAAACGTGCGTCTTTCCAATCGCCCTGTCCTGCCAACGACAGTCAACTTCCTCGTGCTGTGGATCAAAGTGCAAAATGTCCAGAGTACTCGCTTCTCACGTGTCTCCCTTCCTCCACTTCTGCCCTGTTTGGTCCCATCCCCGGGGGGCAGATCTGGCGGTTCTACCTCCCCTGCCTGTGTCCCGAGCCACAGGGCTACACGGGATGCTGTGCGACTTTCGGCAAATGTAAAGCATGTGTTGTGAAGTTATGCGATGTGCAGGAGGGACATAGGGGTGGACATCGGCGAGAAAGAAGTTGATGGTATACAGAAATCTTACGAGACATGAAATGTATCACAAATATGACTCCTCTCCCCACCCACCTCTCCATCCCCTTTCCCATGACTGAGAAAAGAGAAAAATAAGTTAGCTCTGTGTGGTAATGGAACAGATGGTTATATCACAGGACTAGGGAGACCAAAACACACAGAGGATGGGGGAAATTTAAATAACTCCACATGTGCCAAATCCACAGCAATGTTGCCAAGAGAGGCCACATTTCCTGTATTGCATTTATTATCTACAGTGATGCATGGCCTGTGCTTGTTACAGTTGTGTTTGGGGCAGTGTAACTACCAGCACAATAATCCTCAATTCAAAATAAAGGTAAACCACAGAAAATAATATAAAGGTGCTGTATATGCTATTTTAATTATTATAATATAGTAGCAACTCTTTTCTATGTAAGGATGACATCAGCAGAGAATGACATTACACTCAGTGTGTGTGCCGTCGTAATCTGAGCTATTGTGTTCTTAGTTCACACAGAGTATAGCCGGTAGGGCAGCTTGCATGTTGGTGCACGCATGTTTGTCTGTGCGGGTCTTCTTGCTGCTCTCCCTGCCTTTGGCTTTACATGTATGTGAATGGAAAGGCAGGGGGCTCCCAGAACAGAGCCGTACCTCCAAATATACATAAATGAATGCTAATAAAATACTATATTGACATAGTGGTCTTGACAGGGGTACTGTTTTACCATGATGGCTTTATATGAAGTGTTATTTAAAATAACGATGAAAACGATAAGGATTTGGCTTAACACAGTACAAAAAGTTGTTGTCTGAAGGGACCTGAAAGGGTTGGACTAATATTCAAACCTGTCTATTGTAATTTATCCAAACTTCCTCACTGAAATAATATTTATCAATATATTATTATTTTTTGGATAACTTTTTTATTTTTATTGGAAAGGACAGTGGATACAGGAAACAAGTGGGTGAGAGATACCAGGAAGGATTGGGAAATCACTGTGGACCGGATTCAATCTCCAGTCCCCTATGGCACTAAATAAGGCCCATATGGGCAGGGGCAGAGCCATCCAAATAACAGAGTTGCGCCATCTCCGTTCACTCCAATGGATGTTTTTTTTCACAGCAACGGAGCCTCAAAATAGTTTCTGGAAGTTAGCCTAAATACTAAAAGTACCATATAAATACCATTTTAAATGCAAATCTGCAGCTCTAGATCAGCAGCTCTAGAAAGGGACCCCAAACTTTCCCGAGACACATTAGCAGGCTCTGACTGGGGGATCCCGAGACGTTCCCAGGCCAGTGTGGAGATATAATCTCTCCACCTAGTCCTGGGTCTTCCCCAAGGCCTCCTCTGAGCCGGACGTGCCTGGAACACCTCCCAAGGGAGGCGCCCTGGGGGCATCCTTACTAGATGCCCGTACCACCTCAACTGGCTCCTTTTGACGCGAAGGAGTAGCGGCTCTACTCCGAGTTCCTCACAGATAGCTGAGCTTCTCACCCTATCTCTAAGGGAGACACTAGCCACCCTTCTGAGAAAACCAATTTCGGCCGCTTGTACCCGTGATCTTGTTCTTTTGGTCATGACCCACCCTTCATGACCATAGGTGAGGGTAATATTGAAAATTGCTCAGTAGCTCGAGAGCTTTGCCTTCCAGCGGTGCAGCAAAGTTATTGCAATACTGCTCCCGCTGCTCTGATTCTCCGGCCAATCTCCCACAAAAAATGTCCCCTCACTCACAAACAAGTACTTGAACTCATTCACTTGGGGTAAAGATTCATTCCCTACCCAGAGGTAGGGAATTAATTTTACTGCTGAGAACCATGGCGTCAGATTTTGTGGTACTAATCCTCATCCTAGCTGCTTCACATTCAGCTGAAAACTGATCCAGTGAGTGCTGGAGGTCACAGACCAATGATGCCATCAGGACCACATCATCTGCAAGTCTTAATTAGCAGATATAAATATGTGTATATATATATTGAAATTGCCCACCAAGCAATTCTTGGAACTAGTTTGTTATAGGTTTTGCCTCTACAGTATGAACAATTTGACCATTGATTATTTCGAACTTCCATTGGCGTAACTGTTATTTCCATGGCTCTGGGCAGGGGGTTATGTGCCACAGCTTCACCCCTCTCTGTATTCTAAACGTGGAGATTGCATGTCCAATTTGGAGGGCGGAGCTTCTAAGGGAGCATCATATGGTATTGATGAAAGTTTTGTTTGTTTAGTTTGAATTAAAATATCAACAATCTTTTTCCAAAATCCCTGACCAATACCTTTAAGCCGTTGCACCTGCCTTTCTAGTCACTGTGGTCATACATCTGCCCATGTAGATGTTGTAGTCTTGTTGCAGTGCAGGAATACTTTTGTAGAAAAAACATTTATACATTTATGCAAGCTGATTCAAACATTGAAATGCTTCTCATTTTACTGCCCTTGCATTTCTAAGGAATTATAGACCTCTAGTGGTTAAGAGAAACACTGCAACACCTTAATGCATTGCAAGTATGGAACAATGAAAAACTATAAGAAAATTGGATGAAAACAAAACAGTCACGTACTTGTTAAACATGTGGAATAGACATACACTGAATGTATTTAATTGAAAGTTTACTCACATATTCAGAAGTCTGGAATTTAACTCGCTTCTAATTATTAAAGCATAAATTCTCTTTGAAAGGAATGAAAATGTGCTGCATGATATTTCAAATGCAGCGGAATAAAGTATAAAAAGTAGCTAAATTAAGTACATTTTTAAAGATGTTTTACTTTCAAAATGCTCCATAGACAATAAAATGCTGGATCTGGCTGAAGGTCAAAGGTCACACTGCCCATGGAGAAGGGTTTTCTTTGCTTACCCAAGCAGACAGAAACACAAGGACTAGCAGGCAAATTTGTTGTGGTTAAACATTGCTGGCTAAATTGTTTAATTTCCCTTTTAAGGTATAGTTTTAAAAATGCAGCATTTCAAAAGAGAGCAAAAGTTACCTACTGTAAGTAAATAAATAAAAACTTTAACCACCCTTTAACCTTTTGGTTAGAGGGTCTACATATTATATGCCCATGCGTTAACTAATATAACTATAGGCCTAATAACCTAACCAAATCATTTTAAATGCGTAAGAGTTTATAGTTATACCACTGTAAAACTATTATAGACATGTTCTCTTGTGTCTGCAGTTGCTTTGTGCAGTGGCTTTATTATAAATAATTTGTTTTGGCTATGTTCAACCAACTGCCAACAGGATAAGATGGATGGATGGATGGATGTTCAACCAACTGTCTATTTGGCCAAGTGAGCACGTGAATCCTCTAGTAATACAATGCTAAAGACAGATTAGCGTGTCGATTACTCAAACAGTTTATGGATGAATATCCATCTAGATCTAACCACGTGAAATGTGTAAATCCAACTAAAATTATTTTACTAATATACAGTTGCTATTTATAAGCCTTGACCCTACGGTGGGGTTAGGGTACATACTTGTAGGCTTTTATGGTATCTTTATGAAATGTATGAGTGCCACTGAAAACGTTTATTTCAATAAGTAGTCTATTAATGGATGTCTATTATGCATTCCAATATAGCATTCATGACCCCCCCCCCCCCCCCATGTTCTTAATTCATACAATTATCTCACTTTTTTGGACAAAACACAACAGATGTTAAAAGGACACACTTTTAAAAAAATAATATAAGAATTATATAATCTAAAAGGAAAATCATGTCAAATGTGTTCTTTGTGCAAACTGGTCCAGTGCAGCACAGAACCCTGATGAAGCTTGCAGCGTTCCTCATCAGATTTCACCTACTTAACAGGTGTTTACATATAATTCATTGTCAGAACCAATGTTATTATCATCATCATCATCTATCTTTATTAAAAAAATATATATTATTCAAGAGAACAATATTGGTGTAATTTAGAAATATTCCAAAAATAAATGTTTATTTCTTTGCTTATAAAACTACAGATCTCTCTCTCTATGTAATACAAGGTGGTTACCCAACAATACTAATATCAGCAAATGTTAGAAGGATGAAATGACTTGCAACAGACTTCTTTTTGTTTGCCATGCATAATGAGGTATGAACATATCTTATAACATGAATATATTAACATATTAAATGAAATGATGGGAAATATAGTACCAAAGAGCAGGGACGGTTTGTTCATTAGGGCGATTGGGCGATGCACTGCCAAAGGGAGAAAGAGAGAGGAGGGAATTTTCCA
>JAODUH010085194.1:0-14942 GCA_027564835.1 Typhlichthys subterraneus
GAATAGTGAATAGTGGACTTGCCAATGCTGGTAGCCTTATGATGATCATCAAAGTAGGCAAATAAACAAATGTAACTGGAGTTAGGCTACATCGGACATCGGTCGTAAATTAAAAACATAATACACTTTTTTTTTTCTTCTCAAAAGTGGGGGGAACGATTTTGTTTTTTACAAAAGTGGGGGGGACGTATCCCCCCTACTGCGCCCCTGATTGTAGCCATATGTTGCCAATGATTTAGAGTTGGGCTCCCAGCCAGAAAGTCGTGTGTTCGAACCCCGGTGCTGACCTACCTGTAAGCATCCTTGAGCAAGCTCCCTAACCCGTAACTGCTCCCGGTGGTTGGCCGCACCTTGTATTGCAGCAATCACCATCGATGTGTGAATGTGAGGCAAAATGCTGTAAAGCGCTTTAGATAAAAGCGCTATATAAATACAGTCTATTTTACCCTAACTTGTACCCATCAACGAAACATCAACATCAACACGATGATGACTCATTGTGTTAAAAGACCACAGCCCCACATGGTTTCTATTACTGCATTTTATAGCTATTTTGTCTTCATTATCATACGCAATTGATGCATGGTGTGGTGTAATGTGCACTAATTCAACCAGTGCACTGCATTCATAACTGAAAGTGAAAGTTGATGACTTGTTTTTTGCTATGACTCTACTACGAGCGATGACTACTCTTGTAGTGAAGTAAAAGACTAATGTAACATTTACAGGAATGACAGCTTCTAGAATAAGCTGAATGGATAATAGGGCCTCGTGTACGTACATTAGCAAGCGCAACGAAAAGGGCTCTATACAGATATTACTATACGGAAATACGAATGACAGAAGATTCAAGTCAATCTGCATGTTGTAACATGGAAATAAGCTCTGGTAAGAAGAAGTGAAAGTTGCTGAGACACACAGTAGCAACAATTGGTTCTCTCTTTCTTTCCTAAAACCAGAAAAAAACACCTTCTTTTTGTCTTACTGAGCGGTGCCTTCCACTAAACATCGAAAAAAAGAGAAGTGGCTTGATTATTTCAGGTAGGCACTAACTGGCTAAAACAATTGCACAATCGGGTCTGTCATCGGTGGGAAGTTGGGAACAGTTTGTTCATACTTTTTGTTCATACTAATTTTGAGTGCTCTCATTCTAGCTCACATGGAATCAGAGTGCTAGCCTTCTGATGCTGTAGCAACTGGAATGTTTACTGCATGTGTTTGGTGTTTCACTTTCTTTTATAATATTCTTCAGGATAGGTCCGTCAATATCTCCAAGTACAAGAAGAAAAGGGATTCAGATAAACACACGTGAGTACACAAATACATTATTTACTGGTAAATATATATTATTTACTATTTACATCTGATGTTTCACTCAAACGATTGATAGATTATACTTACTGAAATGTAATATTCCTACATTCCCAAGTAGCCTACAATTAGGAGATCAAGGTTAAATAATTTAGTATTGTACAGAAATGTATTGCAGTTATTGATGCATGTTCAAATTATCTCTTTACAATATTCTGACCCTCTCATTCAAATAAACAAAAATGTAAAGCCATGTATGTGTGTTTTTCAAAGTTATGTGTTACTTTTTAAATGTAATCTATTAAAGTTACTAGTTACCAGAATAAAATTATAATCAGTAATGTAATTTTTGCATTACCAAAATGTAGTAACATACTGTAATCTGATTACTTTCCATTACTTTTAGATTACTTCACACCTGAACATTGATCTTTGAAATGCCATCCAAAGCAATCTACTGCATTGGCGCAATAAAATATTTCTATTTTTGTGATTGTTTGCAGTTTAGGATTCAGATTAAAGTAAGAATTTATTTCAATTATTGATTGACGTTAATGAAAGGTTAATGAGGGCAGCCGAAGGTTTAATGTATTTGATTCACTGACCTATGTGTTACCTTAGAGCAGTGTTTCCCAACCCTGGTCCTCGGGGAACACTGTCCAGCATGTTTTAGATGTCTCCCTGCTCCAACACAGCTGATTCAAAGGAATGGCTCGTTATCAGGATTCTAACGAACCTTTGAATCAGCTGTGTTGGAGCAAGGCAAGATCTAAAACATGCAGGACAGTGTTCCCCGAGGACCAGGGTTGGGAAACACTGCCTTAGAGCAGTTACAAGGGAGCGTGACACAATTTGACTGAAATAGCATTAAAGCATTTTGTTTGTATTGTGTAGGAATGGCGTCTGTCAGCATTCAGCTGTCTGAAGAGCAGTTTCTGTGTTCCATCTGTCTGGGTGTGTTAAACCATCCAGTCTCCACACCATGTGGACACAACTACTGCAAAGCCTGCATCACACAACACTGGGATTTTAGTGACCTGTACAAGTGTCCTATGTGTAATAAGCTCTTCCACACAAGACCTGAGATGGAGATCAATACTCTCTTGTCTGAGATGGCTGATCACTTTAGGGAGTCAGTTCGTGTGACAGATCAACAATGTTCCAAGCCAGGGAAGGTTCCCTGTGACGTCTGTACTGGAACCATGATGAGGGCTGTGAAGACCTGCCTGGTGTGTGACTCCTCGTACTGTAAAGCTCACCTGGTAGTACATAAGATATTCCCTGGCCTGAAAAGACATCAGCTGGTCGACCCTGCGAAGAAGCTAAGCCGGGATGTGAAAGAAAGATGACGGTGCTCTGGGGATGACGATAAAGCTGAAGGCGCCAAACTGCATAGTGTCCATTACCTGTAGGTGATGGTCACATGCAGTTTTCAGCCAATCAGAACGCACGTTTGCAATACAGTATGATGCTCTTCAGTAGGTTACAGGGTACACGTGAACATCTGTGGCAGGACTTTACCATCCGATTTCCCCATCTCAGTTTCCATACCAGCCACCATCTGTTTCGTGAATGGGTGTAGTGATAGCCAACTATTTTTTGGCTACATCTTGGTTGCTAAGCGACCATCATAAGCACCGAACCATCAGAAAGTAGGTGTTTTTGCTTTCTTGCGGGAAACATCCATCCACATCGTGCATATTTCTTTGTTGTTGTTGGGTGAAAGTGTACGCATAAACACTATATGAACAGAGAAGAACGATATGCTTTCTCTCTCATACAACAGCAAACAATATGCCATATATGTACTTTGTCCCTTGGACAGCCTTTGATGCTAAAGGTTTTACAGTCAAATATATTCACGACGAGAACAGGACAACATTTCTGCCTTCTGGCCTTTGGGGAACGCTCGGGTGCAAAACAGTATAGTGAGAAGTTAGGCACCTTGGTCAAGGATGCAGGAAGGCCGATGCCAGGACTTGACCATCTCTACCCTTTTTACAGACATGCCATCCCACAGTACGCATGCATGCATGTGAACCACCATTACAACCTAATAAACAAATAGGGGAATATTTACAAAGCTAATAATGAGTTATAGAAACTACCGGCTCTTGGTGGTTTGCAGGCCTACATCAGACAAACTCTGACAGGAAGTGGGGGGACATCAGATAAACTTTGACAGGATGCCAGAGTTGACAGATTCCAGGCCCTGCTCCTTTTAGCATGCCCTCCAATTAGAGTTGGGCATTTTTTTGATTCTGACAGAAAATCCTTAAACTGTCTGTTTTCCGTATAATGCTACTGTTACGTATAATGCTACTGTTCTGTTTTGACCAACCTAGTTACAGTAACTGTGTTGACTGCTTCCTTGAGGGACGGGTTAAATGCAGAGGAAAAACCTCACTACATGTATGTGTATGTGACAATAAAAAGCCCCTGTACTTTTACCTTAGATGGACAGGTGAAAGGGGCGGGGCTTTGGATCGGTCAATTGCCGCATATCGGCGAAGATGCATGGTTCCTGCTATTACTATCACTAACGGTCCACACCTGTACATTTTTGTCAAAAGCATCCGGAGTATTTATTCAGCTTTGAAAATTAAACTTGAAAAAAATATATTTATTGCATATATATTGTATAACGCATTGTTTTGTTAATAAAGCTTTTGTGCTATTATTTTGATTACTGTTGTGGTTGTTATTAGTAAATTAAAATACGTAATCCTAATATGAACCCACCACCTAATATACTGTAATAATGCCCGCTATACACACATCAGCATCAGTGTTAATGGATGGGTATAGTTCCTGGATTAAAGCACCTTTGTTATAGCCTCACTGGATCAGGTAGGTCTAGACTTTGTTTCAGGCCATGCATGGTAGATTTAGCTGTCTGGGCGCTGCTTAGGTCTAGCCTAAGCCTTATGTCTATCTTCAGTTTCATTTTGCCTGAATCAGTCTGGAAAGCCTCGGAATCATTCTGAATGTGTCCGAGTAGCAACTGAACTTTCCAATCAGCGTCTTGTTTATAGCTATATGGGCGTGGTTATCCAATCAGCGTCGTGTTTATAGCTATACTGGCCTGGTTTTCCAATCAGCGTCGTGTTTATAGCTATAGGGGCGTGGTTATCCAATCAGCGTCGTGTTTTTAGCTATACGGGCGTGGTTATCCAATCAGCGTCATGTTTATAGCTATAGGGGTGTGGTTTAGGTGTGCCGACCATGGTGCCATGATTCTCTCAAAGACATTTCTTAAGCGCTCACATAAACACCACTCTCACCCCAAGGAAATGCGCTTTCGCCACAAATGATTCTGCTTACGAATTATAAAACAAAAATAAATGCTATATTTGTAGCAGTATCTTCCTCCAGTGATATCATTTTCTGCATGAGTACTTTAGCACTGCCCTTTCCCCCACATATTTTTATACGCCTAATCGCTGATCAAACAAACCAAACTGAACACGTCAGAGTAAATGGGAAGGAGCTGCTCTTATCTCTCTAGTGGCCTGGCTGATTGACAGGGCAGACGGGAACACACGGGAATGCGCATGTGTGTGTGTGTGTGTGTGTGTCTTTAAACAGACAAACATACACACACACACACACATATGAGTAGAGACATAGTGACACACATCCACAGCACACACACACAAACATATCCACAGCAGGCACACACGCACTCAAACACACACACACACATCCCCACACGCACACACCCACAGCAGGCACACACACACACGCACGCGCGCACATTACAGCCAGATGCTAAAGGTGCCACTTGAACTAATGAGAGAATAGCTGGCCTTAACAGAGTCTGATTTATGTGAGTTATTGGATTAAACGTGAATGAGACTCATGATTCACTGTGTACACACACACGCACGCTCGACACACACAACACTCACACACACACACACACAGGTCGTAGGCCAGTACAAGACATCCTATGTTGATCAGGTGAGTGAGAGGAATATCCATCGCTCATTCGACAGTGAACAAAACATTCAGGAGCCAACACAAAACAAAACATACCTGAATGGTTAGACTTGTTTCACGTCTAATTGACTATGACTGTTAGATTCATGTTTTTCATTTATTGTGGTGCTGTAATTGAATGGTGGACATTATGTGCTTAAATGTTGTATGTGGATGTTTTAAGATGCCCTCTTGACCAGGGCTCTTGTAAAAGAGATTTAAATCTCAATGAGTCTTTTACCTGGTTAAATAAAGGTGTATATAAACTGCATTTATTTTAAAGGCATATTACTGTAGGCTAATGCATGCTTTACTGATGATTTAAGATAATAAAATGTAATAATAAAAGAACAGAAGGTGTGTAGTGCCTACAAAATATATAATGTTTTAAACTGAATAAAATGAAATACAAATATTAGAAAATTAACCACTAATCTTTACAGATTATTACTAGAATCAAATAGCAGCTGGTATAGATGCCTACAGTACATTTAAATGCCCATAAAATACACAACTCGTTAAGTAGCTGAATATAAATCACTACAAATAATGTATTCACAGGCCTACAGTACCAACCTGAAATAACACACACACACACACGCTATCACCAAATGTTCCAGCTTTTATCTTATCTGAACAACAGCATTGAATCTCCGAGGTGTGTTTACAACACACCTCACACACACTGCAAGCGACTAGCAGCGATGAGGCGACGACAGGCGAAATAACGGTCGGCAACGTGAAGTGGGGGTGTACCAATAGGAGCTGAGGATACCGTTGACTGACAGATTAGCTTCGGGTGGGAAATATACCAGAGGGATACCTAGGCAACCAGAGCCTGGAATGTAAACAAGCGGCCAAGTTCCAGCTACAAAGCGAGCGGATCACTGGCAGTGTGTCCGTGTGTAATTGTGCGCTAGCAGGACGTTTGCTGGGTAAATGAGCCTGCGTGAGTTCGAGGAACACTGTAATCTGGTTAGCGCTAATGTAGCACCACCTAATCGCATCTCATCTCACTGCTGGAACGTCATTATGCAGCCTCCCGCTGTGGAAGCGTGTGCATGGCTGTGCATGGCTATGTCGTCCCACGGAATGCTCATGGTCAACATGAATCAAAATAAAATACATTACAGGTAAACACACCATGCAGACATGATGTGTGTTTAGAATTTCTAATCAAACCTCACCTTTTCACAACTGCTTTTACAGTGTGTGTGTGTGTGTGTGTGTGTGTGTGTGTGTGTGTGTGGAGGGGGGGGTTGCTTTTATGATCAGTTCAATGTTCACGTGTCTTTGAGTACCCTGAAAAGCAAGCTCTATAAATAAAATGTATTGATATTATTGTTATTAATAAAAGCATTTATGTTAATAAACTAAAAATGAAAACAAGCACAAAGTAGTAACAGTTTACTGAGGCTTAAAATGAAAAGAAAACTATGTATTAACATCGTGACTATAGCCGGTGAATACGGCCATGTTATTTAACAACCCAATGAACCAGAAAACGGCCTTTCCAAATGAAGCCTTTCACTGAATCGTGTTGATTGCACAGCCTTTAAGGTGCAGAAGCCCTCTGTCTGTTGTACAGTACAATTAGCATAACACATTCCTCTTTCTGCTGGTACTGCATTCCCTGACAGCACAGGATAAACGCTGAGTAAATATTGTTAGAGAGCCACACTGGTCTTTCCATTGTCTGGCTTGCTTTGAACACAATTGTCTGTGTGTGTGTGTGTGTGTGTGTGTGTGTGTGTGTGTCTGTGCACATGCCTGCCTGCCTGTGAGTATATGTACACAAAAGCCTGAGCGCGCACTCACACACCCTCCCTTCCCCGACACACGCACACACACAACTACACACCACATTACAGAGGCTTAACGATATGCTAACTTTTTTCTCTTTCCAAGGTTAGCGCTAACAGTTGAATGCGTAGCCTGCGAGCTAAATGACCCAGAAGTGACTTCAATCTCTTTCGCACCCGTGTTGTATACAGGGGAAGTGCTAAAGCCCTGTATACAAACGCCTGGCCACACAAACTGTGAAATTTACCCATTTCCTCTCAAACTGTACCCTTCTTTTCTGTGCTTAAACTTTCTCTCTAGGATTATTTCAACATTAGTTTAATTGTAGTTTAGCACGCACGCACACACACACGCAGGCACACACACACATGCACGCACGCACACGCACGCACACACACACGCAGGCACACACACACATGCATGCACACACAGGCACGTACGCACAAGCACGCACGCACACACGCAGACACACACACAGCTGTTCTTACACTATGATAAATGGATGGCATTAGGCTCCTCCATTAGACACACCCATTGTGTTCATAATTATCATAATCCAACATTAATAAGCGCATCAGACATAATTATTTCCAAACATTGATTGGCCTTTACAAATATGCTGAGCGACGGCGTCGTTTATCGTGCACACGCACCCCGGTGAGAGGGGATTCATCTTGTCAAATCCTCCTTAAGACACAGTTGGAAATCCCTAGATCTATTTGTCAGCTGTCTACTGTTTAATGAAGTGTGCGTGTGCGTGTGTGTAGGTGTGTGAGTGTGTGTGTGAGCGTCTTGTGTGCGTGAGTGCGTGTGTGTGGTGTGTGTGTGTGTGTGTGTGAGTGTGTGTGGTGCAATGCGATGGAGTGATCACATAACCGTAGAACCCCCACCATATCCCAGGAGGGGGTTCCCCTGTGTGTGCAGAGTTACAGAGGGTCTGCGTTAGCATTAGGCGGTCGATGGGCCTGAGATCACCTGTCAATCAATGAGGTGTCTCTCTGAAGGATTCAGCCTGATTAGAGGTGACTAGAGGACGCCGGGAGAGGAGAGGAGGGGGAGGAAATAAGAGGGGAGGGGAGGAGAGCTGAGAGGAGGTGTGTGTGTGTCCTTTCCATCACCGCTATGGTCAGAAGGAGGAGGCGTGCGACGAAGAGAACGAAACGAGAGAAAAATAGAAGAAAATCTGTGTCAGATGTTTGTGGGCCTCCCTCACCTTTCAATCACCCTTCTCTCTAGCTCTCCCTCTCTATCTCTCCCTCTCTCTCTCTCCCTCTCTCTCTCTCCCTCCCTCTCTCTCATATGGTCATAATTACGCTCATGTAAACACGCGACTCCAGAGAGACATTGGGAATTTCTCTTTCACCTGAAGGAGTTGGCGTCAATTTCACAATACACTCACACACGCAAAAAAACCCAAAAAAACACAGACATGCAAACACACACACACACATACACGCTAAAGGCACAACCTCCTTTATGTACGCATATGCAGGCATTGACACACCTATGCACATCACACACACACACACACCAATTCTCCACATTTTTCATGAAAGAGCAAACAACCATTTAACCATTTACTAAAGGTGCGTGCACACGCACACACACAATAATTCACACAGCTATTTATCTAAAGACACACCTCCCCCCCAACACACCTGCTCGTGGTACTCTATGCCCATGCTCAAGGTGTTGATGAGGATGGCGATCATGATGCCGCGGCCAAAGTACTTGCTGTCCACAATCTTCCTGAAGGTGTCGCACACCAGCCTCCAGAATCGGACCACCCTGCCCACGTGGCCGCCTGTCCCCGCCCGGCGGGCCCTTCTGCCGGGCTGCCGGCTGTCCCGCATGTCCCTGTGGTGGAGGTCCTGGGTGAACTCATACACGTCCTCGCTGTCCGAGTCGCCGGGCGTATCATGGCCGCCGCCACTGCCCTCTGCGGCGCCCTCCGCCTCGGCGGCCAGGGCCTTGGCGCAGTACGGGCAGTTCTCTGGGTCGAAGGTGAAGGCAGACGCTTCCGTGATGACGCTGGAAGCGCTGAGGTCGTCTGCCGAGATCTGTCCGGAGAGCTGGGCTAAGATAAGATAAGATACGAAAAAAAAGACAAGAAAAAATATAAGATATGAAAAGTTAAGACTGATAAGGTAAACTAAGGTAAGGTAAGGGCAGTTTAGTTATAGTAACCTACTAAGGTAAGGTAAGGGCAGTTTAGTTATAGTAACCTATGCTAAGACAAGATAGAAGTCTAGAAGGCAAAACAGAAAAGTTAAGATTTAAGATAGCCCAGAGGTCTTCAACAGGGAGTCCTCAGGGGTACTGCAGGGGGTTCTCCAAATTATTTGATCCCAACCATTTTTTTATTTTTCTAAAATGAAAATGTCAGAAAATAACATTAACATGAATACAACCTATGCTATAAATATATAAATCTGACAATTATTTTAAAGGCTTATGTTTATTACTATAGGCCACCCTACACATTATTTTATGTGTAGGGTGGCAACTAAACTAAACTATTTTATACCATGTTGATAGTGGGTCCCTGTACCCTGTTTCTATCAGCCAAGGGGTCCTTGGCCTGAAAAACGTTGAAGACTTCTGAGATAGCCTATAGAACACGTGTAAGGTAAAGTAAGGTAAGGGCATCTTAATTAAAATAACCTCTGCTAAGACAATATAGAAAACCAGATCAGATAAGACAAGACCATACTGGACCTTCGGAATAGTAAGGTAAGGTAAAGGTAGCTTAGTTGTCAGTTATGCTAAGATAAGATAAGAAAAGATTAACTGAGCAGGACAGGACAGCAGCCAGGTGGACTTAGCACAGTAATGTGCAAAGACAAAGAAGAATAAGAATAGATATAAAAGAGCACAGCATATATTGTATAACAGCTATACTCGAGATAAGATGAGAACATCTGACGTGCGGAGAAATAAAGCGAGTTGGAGCTGTGAAGAATTTGAATTATGCTGCTTACACGGAATGACAAAAGCAATGTGAGAGAGGGAGCTGTTTTTCACAGCACGCCCCAAAAGGTTGCGTGTGTCTTTGATTGTGGCGGGCGGTGTGAAGTGTGCCTGTGGAGTGTATGAGTAATCCGTGCTCTCCATGGGGCCTGGCCTTAGTGAGGCCAAGGCCCGGCTATGGGGTAGATTGCTCTCAAATTTATTATTCTCAACTCTAACCTCAACTTTAATATTTCTCAGAACAGACCAACAGCTATCGGTGAATATAAACACATGAAGACATTTCACAAACATCTGCACACCAAACAATAACTCACAAAAATAGGAAAAAGGCATCTGTACTGTAAATGTGTTATATAACCAGATAAGTCATTAATACATCTATACAGTATATCTGCGCCCCCAATAGCCTGCAGTCGTTCATTTATGACAGGGCTTCAATTTAGCTGATACTGACAGGTGACTTGCATGTGATTACATGGAAACATGTAGTCAGATAAAATCCACATAAGCATCACTCAAAGTAAAAAGTATCAATTTCAAGAACAAAATATAATGCTTTCATGTGTGTAATTGGATGGACTATAAAATAATTATTTCAGGTGCGTTTGATACCTTGCTTTGCTTTGTTTTAGATGTACTTTACATCATATTACCAATATTTAAAAGTATGTACCATGTGCAAGTGTAAAACATCAATCCCTTCCAGATGAGAAATCCTACCCTGTTAATGGTACATCAAGAAGGCTTACAGATAAAAGTTGACCATTTTGACCACTAGCCTGTCCTATTTTAGTCCTTATTTTTAAAAGTATCACACTGTAAAATTGGCTGGATGATTTGTCTTTTGGGCTACCATACATAGATGGATGTATTAGTGTGTGCGTGGGGGGTATTTTTATAATAAGGGGGCAAGTTGTGGTTTTAGGGACACATGTTATTAACTGCAGTAACAGATTTGGCCACCATGCCATTCAGGTAGGAAGCCTCCCTCCTGGGGGCTTGGTTGTGTGATCCATTGTGAGAACACAACACACAATGTTTGGTTAGGTTAGGTTAGGTTTAGCTTTACATTAGCTTTACATTAGCTTTACATTAGCTTTAGCTTTATGTTAGCTTAAGCTTCATGCTAGCTTTACATTAGCATTAAATTAGCTTAAGCTTTATGTTAGCTTAACATTAGCTTTATGTTAGCTTTATGTTAGCTTTGTAAGATTTACATTAACTTTAGTTATATGTTAACTGTTTGTTAGCTTTATCTTTACATCATCTTTATGCTAGCGTTAGCCGTTGTCAGCTTTAGCGTGAACACTATCAGCAGCCCAGGGTCCTACCGGGTGTGGACGGAGGGGGGATGTTAAGGCCGAAGTTCGGGCTGGTGGTGAGGGTGCCGCCGGCCGCGCTGCACCGCCGGGACTCGGCCAGCGTCCGGGCCTGAAGCGTCGGGTAGTTCCTGGGTGCCGCGCAGGGCACCGAGTTCCTCTTCCCGGCCCCGGCCAGGGAGAACGGGTGGTCAGAAGCAATGGCCGCCAGTGTCGGGTTAACCAAGGTGAGGTCAGTGGCGTTCGGGGGAGGCGCCAGCACCAGGCGCCCGTTGTTCCCGGCCTCCACGTCGCCCCTGACGCTGCCGTTGCCAAGGTGATGGCGGTGATGGTGGCGGTGGTGGTGATGGGCCGAGACGAACGAGCCCTGCCGTGACGCCTTCCGCCCCCGGCCACGGCCCCGCCCCCTGGGGCCGCGCTGGGGGTCCGGAGGCGGGGGCGTGGAGGCCACGTGGATGCCGGCGCGGCGTGCCAGCGCCCGGCACAGGTGGGCGAGGCGGCGGGCTGCGTGGCGCGCCAGGTGCACCAGGTACTTGAGCAGCTCGTCGTAGCAGGAGCCAGGCTCGGAGAAGGAGTGCAGCGTGCTGGCGTCCGACAGGAAGCGCACACGCTGCTCCTTCATCAGCTGGCTCTCGCGCTGCTTGGTCTCAGAGAACTGCGTTGCTATGACGACCAGGCACAGGTTGATCATGAAGAAGGAGCCGATCTGCATTGGAGAGAGCATATATTAAACATAACAAATGTAAGAAAACGTGTGCTTGGTATATTATTTCTTTGTTGTAACAATGCTTCTTGGCAATATATCCTACAGTATACCATTGGACAGACAGATTATTTCCCTTTTAAATTGTGCCTCATTTGTAAGGAACTTCGTATGTGGGTTGCGCCCATGAAAAATTGGCCAAATCTTCTCTGACAATGCCAAACCAGAACTGGTGGCAAGCCAGCCAATGTGGTTGTGTTGGTCACTCTGACACGAACAGCACTGCACGTCCACGTTGATCCCACAAGTGTTCACAAATGTCCTTACTTTTTGTGTGCACTTTAGTATGTATGTGTTTTCAACGTTCTACTGTAAAGTGTAATCTATACATAGTATATTCTCTTTACCTTTTTACCTTTTTTTTTTTTTTTTAGTGTTTTTTCACACACTAGTACTGCTGGTGATAATGATATGTCATAGATAATAAATAAATATGTTACAATGATGTTGAACAGTTTTCCGTTTGCTTTGAGTTCACGGTGAACGTTTCTGAACAGGAGGAAGTTCTCTGTGAGGAAATACGAACACTGGACTAAGGTTCAATTTAAAATCTAATAATTTAAACATTTTAATTAAATGTATTTGCCTTGAGCACACCTCTGGTTTATTACAGTAACGGTATAATTCAGTTATTCTTATTATTAGAGGTGGGAAAAAATTAGTAAAGTAATATTGTATGAATATTTGCAAAGATTCAATTGGTATATGTAAACTTAGAAATGTATCAAAACAGATAGAACATATGGAAAAAGTAATTACATAAAATATCATATTTATGCTATTATTATTATTTTTAGCGGGTACCCTTAGATCTTGAATTCAGCAGTACAACTTTAAATCCTCCATGGGCAGAAAACCGGTAAGATGGGTCAGGTTCAAACTCAGCAAAGTAAAAGTGAAACCAGATGTTTGTCAAAAGCAGGACCACAATCAAAAGATTGTCTCCGTTTCTGTTTTATAAATCTATTTGACGTGAGTAGGTGAGTACACAGATCAAATTAATTGTGTAGCAAAATATATATCAATTAAGGTGTAGCTTGTAATGCTGTTTACCTGGGCTGCATACAGTAACGCATGAACATGCAGTAAACATAGAGATTACTATTATTTTCATTTTGCACAGTGACAAACAGTGTCAAAGTACATTTTAGAGATGAAACTCTTACTTACTCACTTGAATAATGTTTGTGCCATACAAAATACAGTGTTTTAATGAAACAAACGTTCTTTTGTTGTTATTGTGAAGGAATGGCATCTGCCAGCAGTCTCCTGTCTGAAGAGCAGTTTCTGTGTTCCATCTGTCTGGATGTGTTCAGCCATCCAGTCTCCACACCATGTGGACACAACTACTGCAAAACCTGCATCACACAACACTGGGATGGTAGTGACCTGTACAAGTGTCCTTTGTGTAATAAGCTCTTCCACACAAGACCTGAGCTGCAGGTCAATACTGTCTTATCTGAGATGACTGATCAGTTCAGGAGATCAGTTAGAGTGAAAGAACTACAATGTGCAAAACCAGGAGAAGTTCCCTGTGACGTCTGTACTGGAACCACGATGAGGGCTGTGAAGTCCTGCCTGGTGTGTATGACCTCCTACTGTGAAATACACCTGGAACCACATCAGAGAATCCCACGCCTGAAGACACATCAGCTGATCGACCCTGTGGAGAATCTAGAAGACAGGATGTGCAAGAAACATGACAAACCTCTGGAGATGTTCTGCAAGACGGACCAGGTGTGTGTGTGTCAGTTTTGCACTGAGACAGACCACAAGCTCCACCTGGTTGTTCCTCTGAAGGAGGAATATGAAAGGAAGAAGGCTCAGCTGGGGCAGAAAGAGGCTGAAGTTCAGCAGATGATCCAGAAGAGACGACTAAAGATTCAGCAGATCCAGCACTCAGTAAAACTCAGTAAAGATGATGCAGACATACAGATATCAGAAAGTGTGAAGGTCTTCACTGCTCTCATGCACGACATTGAGAAGATCAAGACTGAACTCATCTCCAATATTCAAGACAAACATAAATCCACAGAGAGACAAGCTGAAGGCTTCATCAAAGAGCTGGAGCAGGAACTCATGGAGCTAACCAAGACCAGTTCAGAGCTGGAGAAGCTCTCACACACTGAAGACCACCTCCACCTCCTCCAGAGCCTACCATCTCTGATCACTCCTCCTCACACCAAGGACTGGACCAAGGTCCATGTCCATCAGCCATCTTATGTAGGGACTGTGAGGAGAGCCCTGGATCAGCTGGAGAAGACACTGAGCATGGAGATGGAGAAACAATGTGAAGCTGAACTGAAGAAGGTCCAGCAGGATGCAGTGGATGTGACTCTGGATCCTGACACAGCATATGCTTCTCTGGTCCTGCCTAAGGATGGAAAACATGTTTATTATAGACTTGAAAATAAGAACCTACCAGACAACCCTGAGAGATTTTCTGAGTGTGCCAATGTTTTAGGAAAGCAGAGCTTCTCCTCAGGAAGATTTTACTACGAGGTTGAAGTCAAATTAAAGACTAAATGGGATTTAGGAGTGACCAGAAGGTCCATCAATAGGAAGGAAAAAATCAAGTTACGTACTCAGAATGGATTCTGGACTATATGCCTCAGGAATGGAGATGAGTACAAAGCTCTTGCAAGCCCTGCTGTCTGTCTGTCTGTCAGAGAGAAGATCCAGAAGGTGGGAGTATTTGTGGATTATGAGGAGGGCCTGGTCTCCTTCTATGATGTGGAGAACAGGGTTCATATCTACTCCTTCACTGGCTGCACCTTCACTGAACCTCTCTA
>JAODUH010085205.1:0-38656 GCA_027564835.1 Typhlichthys subterraneus
CCTCTCCATCTGTCGCCCTTATACGCCGGCAGCAATTGAGCTAAATTAGACTGTGATGCACAGGGGTTTAAGTTGTTATTTTTTGTCTTAAAAAAAAAAAAAAAAAAAAAAGGATATGTATTTTTCATTGACAACGCCATGTGGTCTCATAGTAACTGGAGGGTACACATATTTCTTGTGGTTTGGTGCTTTCCAGTTTGAAATTGCCACGTTACAGAACCAGACTTGACTTTGCAGTGCGCTCTGCACATTCTCACGGCAGCTCGAGACTTTGCGGTGCGCTCCGCACATTCTCACCTCACATTAATTTTTATACAGCATACTTTGTGCGTAAAAACCAGCATACGCAGCCTTTTCATGCGTACGCAATGTTGATACATGAGGCCCCTGGTGCCTGGATTTTGTGTTTTCCTTTACATAACTAAAGACATTTCTACTATAAATTGATGGGGAAAAGATTGTGCTTTAAAATTTACTAGAATGCAGTAAAATTTGTGTTTCACATTTTTAGGGGAGGGCCCACAGACCCCCCATGTAAGGAAGACTACCTCTTCCGTACAAGCCTAATTTAACAGCTAGTCTAAATGTTTATGTCATCAGTACCATTTGGAAATATGACATACATTTTCAGTTTGTCTATCGTTGCCATGCTATCTGTTCCTTTTACACAGACATCGTTCTGGTGGGCTGTTTTTTTCGTTCAATATAGGAACATAGAAATTCAGATTATTCAGTTAGTCAGGGAAAAATCAGGGAATTTAAAATTTTACTTAGAACGGGAAACCTGTGTAAATGTATTGCTTACATCTTTTGAATATATAGATAACGTTTGATCTGGAAATACAGTACTTATGTGGTCATAATGTTATGCAACTTACAAGTTAAGGCTTTATTTTTATTTATTTTTTGCAGGGGGCCATTCTCACAACAATGCTGGTTTCTCGGAACTTCTCTGGTAAGTTCTAGCAAAACATGCTTCAGCCATCGGTTTCATCAGAAACAAAAAACAAAAAAAACTGACTTTTGCTGTAAAGCTTGTTTTACAAGTCTATTGTAATATAGGCTCTGATATAGTTGCCCTATGATCCATGAATTTGTATATTTTTACATGATCATATAGTCTATATAGCAGTACTATGAAGTTGTAATTTTGCTCTGATGCTCTCTTGCAATGACAGCTCTGCTTTTGTACAGTATATACTGTACAGTATATACACATTTGTGTACCTGTGTTTTGCATTTGTCTATATTTCTGTTACACCATTCTTTTCTCAATAACTAAATTTTATGTTATTGTTAAATATAGTCCAGATTAATAATAAGGGCATTTATACCTATAACCGCCACACCTGGTCAAATTTTGCCATAATCAAAATGCATATATTTTCGCCAAGTTTCTTATTTTTTGTGCAGTCGCCATTTACACATTATATGTTGCTAGGCGACGGTACATAAGTCTGTGATCAAAATCTACATCATTCATAAGTAAGTTATAAGTAGATTACTAGAAAATAGTAGATAAGTAGATGCTCACAGGGTCAGCTGGCCACACACCACACACTTAAAAAGTAACATTTGAAGAAACATCTTTTATGTCTGTCTGATGTTGCAGTCAGCAAGTGTACACTGGCTGAAGCGTGCACAGCGAGCAGCGTACGGAGCATCCTCGGCTTTTACATTTGTCACGAGTTGAATGCGCTTCTATGTGAGGGGTGCATACTGGGGAAATAACCTTGAGAGATGGAACGTTTATGGTTCGAGCAATGGTTCAATACATTTCTCATCTCAACGCTGTAGAATAACCGATTTCTGGACACCCTGGGCTTCCTTTCTGCTTATGATAAGGAGGAGACGACGCATGACGCAAGTGTGGGGGAGATTCATACAGAACTGCAATTTATACTACAGACACTACTGGCATTATCTTAAGTTAGCCGACATGCCTAACAAGTGGGATCTTTGCTTTTATGAATAGCCTACATGTGTGTGCTCTTAAATATGCCCATTTAGACCATAATTATAAAATTAGAGCACCAAAACACAGACAGTTAAGCAAAATAATTTTAGAAGACAATTAATACAATGACAATTAATACAATGACATTTTTGAACTAGACACACAGTATCTAGGCGCACAGGTACATTTTACCTGTTGGCGGTTTTAGGTATACAGAGATTCTTGGCGGTTCGAGTGTTAAATCCTGGAGATTAAATGGAGATTGATTTTTATTTGTTAAAACACATGGCTACCCCCGACCGGTAAACGGGACCGGAGTCTATTTGGGACCCTACTTTTATTAGCAGCTTGATGGTAATCAAGTTTATCAATATTAGCCTTTTGCTTCCTTACATATCACTATATTGAGGCATTGATGTTCAGTAGGCTATAGCCGGCTACACTGACAACTATAACTACAGTATAGAGTGAAGTAGACATTTAAAAAACTTTTTTTTCTCTCATTTATTGAGTTGTAATATATATAATGTAATATATCAGGAATCATTACAGTATGGTACGGCAACATAATTTGTCATAATTTAGTCTAGGCCATCCTCACTGCAGCAAACAAAAATGTATTTCAGTATTATACTAGACTAACTAGACTGTGTTCGATTTAAGGTTAGCTAATCACCGTTACATTAACGTTACATCGGGTAATCTCCTCTAATTCCTTTGATGTTGTTGTCTAGCGTTAAATACTGTTACCTACATATTCCTCCATTGCATTATGAAGTCCGTTTTTGACAGCTTCCAATCTAGATGAAATCGGGCCCGACTGTCTCCTGAAGTAGTATTCAACCTTTTGACGGACAGCTGACAAAGAGTTTTGTCTGAATGGAGATTGTCCTTGTCAGATGTAGGCCTATACGTTCTCATCTACTGTAGGCCTTGGCAATACTCTGTTTGATTCAGACCAGGAGTGGTGCTTGGGTAGAGCGTGATTTGTAAAAAAAAGTTTTGATGATTTTTGCATTGAAATCATTACTACTTGGATGCATCAGCATATCTTCTTCAACCTCTGATGTTTGCATTCTTCTGGTTTCGCAATGTCGGGCTTTGAATTCCTCACAACAGCTAGTTGGTTATTTTTTAATATAATGAATTAATCAAAATGCAGAATTTTTACAGCCCTTATTATTATTATTATTATTATTATTATTATATAAAATGTTAATTTAATATGGGTTTTTTATTATTATTTTAGCTGATGAATTATTACAATCTCAACGAATAGTCTCTGCAGCTATGGTTAACTTTTACAGTATGTAGCATACCCTGTAATACCTTATTAGCAATGACATAAGATGTACAGGGGACAATAAAGAATTGGCACAGGCACACTAATACTGTGTGTTTGGCAGATATTTAAACCCTGCAGCTTCACTCAGATGTAGGTCTTTCTCCCACACACACAATCAGGTACAGGTGCGTGAGGTGTATCAGCACCCTTCAACACCCTTCTCTCTTTGTGTCAGGAAGTGTGCCATTATGCAGTGATGTCATCAAGGGAGTGAATCATACATAATGTGTAGATGGAGAGCTTGCAGTATTATTGGCAGTGTTTACAGTATTATTTTAACGTCTTTGAATTGCATCCATCTCTAGCATATAAGAGGTTTTTATAGAGCAACGCTGTAAAGATTCACTGATCATTAAAATGAACAATATCATAAAAATATGATTAGCTTCCTAAGTCATCACGCTGATGTTAGCTGAATTAACCCATTAGCTATTAGCTGTATGTATAGCTTACTACAGAATCATGGTGTTTCATTAAAGATATGTAAATGTTTTGGGAGATGGTGAACAGCTTTGTAGACATCAGAAGTATATTTGAGAAACAGTGGCAGTAATTGGAAGATAAATATTAATTCAGCAATAACTTTGAGTTGAAAGCTCTCAGGGGTTTAAAATAAGTTCAATATGGCGTTAAACTGTTGTCTCGTTCATAGACAAATTCTAGCAGGCTGCTCCTGTTTGTGTCAACTTCAGGATACCTTTGTCTCAACCTTTAAGACCTCACCGGAAACACAATATGGACAAAAACGTGTAGGCTATAGTCTGATTGGCCCCCATCTTTGATTTTAAGAAAATAAGTATGTATGTTGTTTATTTGAATTGTTATTTTTTGAGGACTAATCATAAACTGTATCTAAAACCTTTTCAAAATAGCAAACGTATGTTTAAACAGTTTAGTGACTGAAGTTATTGCAGAATTACAATGTGAAGCATGCTGAAATCGAGTTTATGACTCAGATAGCCTTTAATAGTTAAGTTCAACATTTAGGAAATGTTCTGTCTTTCACCAAATGGACACATGTATGTGTTGTACCCAGTTTGTCAATACTGGACCATTTTCATAGTGGTGTTGTATTAGGGAAGAGCATGTACTTATATATAACTCATATAATTCAGCGCATATCATTGTTTTGTAGGTCTATTCATAATGTGTGCCAGGATTGACAATGTGCACTGGTATGCTAAAAGCAAATGTACTCATACAAATGTTATGAGATACATTATGAGACAAACTATTGAGCCTCATTTACGCCTTCTGTCTTATTCTGTCTCTCTTATACCTTTTCCCCTTCTCCTCTCCCTCTTTCATTGTGTCCTCCTATCTTATTCCAACACTTTTTGTCCCCCTAAATAACTGCTTATTTTCTTATTTAACCTCTCTCTCTCTCTCTCTCTCTCTCTCTCTCTCTCTCTCTCTCTCTCTCTCTCTCTCTCTCGCTCTCTCTCTCTGTGTTGTGTCTGTGTTGTGACTGGGTGGTGGATTTTAACAGTTGGCAGCAGGCAGACGACAGCTCCGGCCGCGGTTGCCACGGCTGCGGGCACCACCGCCGGGCTGGTTGAGCAAGGTTAGGTCTCTCTCTCGCTCTCTCTCTCTCTGTCTCTTTCTCCTCCACCTCCACGCAGCAGGATCACAGCTGCTAATCTGCCTGTGGACTGAGCATGTCTCTCTCTCTCTCTCTCTCTCTCTCTCTCTCTCTCTCTCTCCTGTATGAGAGTGGAACTAGGGAACGTTACCTCCACCCGAACACGTGCTGTCCGTGAATGCTGCATGGGACACTGACTGGTGCATGTGTGGTAACGCCGGGAGTGGCTTAATTAAGATGCATGGTTAACCATGGTGTGAAAGATGCAAGGCTGGCCTGGCTCTTCAGGAAATGCACACCAAAGTAAAGCACAAGCACATATTAGTTAACCCAGGTGATGATGCACCCACACTCTGTCCTGGGTGTGGTGTTCTAATTAAGGCATGCAGTTAAGACAGGCAGCGTCCTGGTTTCTGCTGCCAACTGGGGCTGTGCAGGCCTACTGTCCCTCAAGCCTCCAGTACACTCTATTATTTATAGCAGACTCAGCTTCACTTTATCTCTCTCTGTCACACACTACAGATGTCACACTACCCCACTAGGGAGGTGAATGCATCTTTAAGTAGAACTCTGCCTTCTAAATGTGTAGGAAAATGTCTAGAGTCACTCCAGAATCTAGAGCCTTTATTAAACCAAATGTTGTGTTACGTGCTTCCCAGAGAGTCTGTCATGTGATTCCACACCTACCCTGGCCTCGCAGTCTTGCATCTAGCCAACGTTGCTTAGCGTGTATTGATAAATGGTTTGTCTCTTTTAACCTCTTCCTCCTCTCTCTTGTTGCTACGTCTTTTTTGTTGTGGCAAGGTAAGGCTGGCTTTACCACCTTAGGTTTGAACTGAGCTACGTTTCACCTTGCAGGTGGCCATGGATGGAATGTCAAGCCATGGTTGCTGTAAAAAACATGAATTTAATTGTCAGGACCATACTGTATTATTACAGAGTACAGAGTAATACATAGTTATCCTCTTACAGTTACTCTCTTCTCCTCTCCCCTTCATGGAAGAAGAGAATGTAATTTACTTAATAGTTGAGACTGCACTACAGGTCTCTGCTAATCTTAGACATGTGAACACATTCCAGTACTGTGTATCGACAGTATGCATATGGTTGACATGTTGACAGCCCTAGGAATATGTGGTGTGTCACCAAGACACTAAATAACACTAAATATGCAAGTAAGTGGATACAGTATGTATGGAAAGTGTGTTGCATTCTGGAAAGCTCCATGTGAGCCCCAACACACAGTGCTGACATGAATCCCCTCAGTGCTATCAGTGTTATCTCACCTTAGGTCTGGACCCCTGTGAATGATTAAAGGAGACCCCTGTGCATATTGTAAACACTAACCATTGTGATAAGAGACACACATGTGTGTTTCTGCATGTCCACACCCCTCTATGACCTTTGTTGTTTTAATTAATAAGACATTTTACTTTTATGTAAAAAATTAATTGGTAAATGCAGTGGCTGCCTACAGCAATCTTCCTCGAACCAAATTAATTTGTTTAGCTGATGTTCAGCTTTTATCTTGATGTGACTAAATATAACAAAATAAATGCAGTTTAATTTATTTTTTCCACTTATTGTTCACAACTAGTTAGACACTTCAAATGGACCACTTAATGTGTCATTTTACCTTCTATAAGGGATTATGGGGATTATTATGATAATCACACTGCTCTGTCAACAGTGACATAGGCCTTCTTTTCTGTCATTACCCATCATTAGACAGCAGACGGTGCACTAATGCTCTTTAAGGACCCTCCAGAGTTATTTAGGGCAGTGTTTGTTTGCTTTATGCCTTGCAATGCAGCCGTATTTGTTATAGGTCCCTTGAGGCCACCAAACACAATGGCAGGCATAACAATTGAGATATAATGCAAATGTTTTATTGAGGACTTTTTCTTGCAGCAGTCAGTTATTTGCTAAGTCATTTTAAGTACCACATGGAAGGTGGTACAATTATTCATTTGAGAAAATCAATGATCACAATAGCTGTTGGTGTCAGTAGAATTTCTGTTCTTCCTGAGGAGCATAGCCATTCATTTAATTCATCTTTGTAAAATAGAATTCCATTTCCAGTGCATTCCAGTCCAGTTTTTGCAAAGTATTTTTTGGGAACGTGAATAATAATGTTTTTATGTGTAAACTACATGCTCATGCAGCTAAACAATGTCTAAACAATGTCTGAACAAGCTGGGAAATCTACAGAACTTTTATCTGAAGTAGGGGGAGGGATTAAGTATATGCTGCTGTACACTTTAACCTCTGATATACATGGAAGTGGCCTTACAGCAGTGACGTGCGGTCAGGGGCGGCAAGGGAGGCACTGCCTCCCCTGTGGCATAAAATGTAAAAAAACAAACATGATTAAAAATAAATACTTAAATATTTGTCCACTGATCCGTGATCAAAATTGAATTATTGCATGATTCCAGTCATTTCCAATTATTTTTATAGTCAATGTTGCTGAATGTGTGTATTCTCCTGTTCAACCAAATACGGGGAAAGGGCGAACGCAGGCAGCGACAGGTGAGCCTCCTCGCTGCCTCTGATCGCTCTTTCGCTCGTTCATTCAGCGACATTGACAAGTAATTGATAGCTTGCACGCTCTGAAGCACTGGTATGATATTGTTCACCTTATTTTCAAATGTAATGATAGGGTGTGTATGGCTGTCACACCCAAAGAAACCATGTAATGAATAATATGAACAATACAGTATATTTTTAAATGTTTCTCAAATCATTCTCTCACTTGATTTTCTAGTATTTTTCTGTCTGCAACTGCCTGTCTTGGCCAGGTATCCCTTGTAAAATAGATGTTTAATCTCAATGGGTTCAACTTCCTGGTTAAATAAATGTTAAATCAAATAAAAAATAAATTTCTACAATTGTTGGACAAACTTGCTTGCTTGTATTACTGTACTTCACACATTTGAAAATATATGTGTGAATGTGTGTGCACATCTAATCTATAAATATATGCGTGTAATTGCTTCTGGAGGATCCAAAAGCTTGTGTGTACCAAACAAGTATTGAGTGTGAATATTCAGTGCTGACGCCATCTATCTGCCCGTGTTTGTCATTGCAGCAGCCAAGAGCCTGCTCAACAAGAAGGCCGATGTTAAGGTAACACTCACACCTTTATCTTTCTCTTTGCTTTTGCCTTATTGTGCCCTCTTTTCATATCTGTCTTCTGGCCTTCACTCCACATTGTGCTCAATGTGTCTTCAAACAGATTTCATTCATAGTGTGTGTGTGTGTGTGTGTGTGTGCAACGTTGCTAGACATATCCCAAAAGCATGCACATGCAATGAAGAGAGTATGTGTTGGCGTATTCATGTGTGTATCGGTGTGCACTGCCTGCATGTACAGTATGTCTTTGTGTGCATGTCTCTGTGAATGTGTGTGGTAAAGCATTTGCACTGGTGTGTGTGTGTGTGTGCGGGTGTGTGTGCGTGCGTGCGTGCGTGCGTGCGTGCGTGTGTGTGTGTGTGTGTGTGTGTGTGCCATCTCCAGGAATAGAATACAGTCTGGATACACAGACCACAGAAATAACCCCCTCCCTTCCCCTCTCCTCACACCCATCCCCTAGCAACAGCCCCCAACACACACACATGCCCCCATAACCATTTCCACTGCTTCCACTTCTCTGCTCCGCTCTCCTGTTCACTCCTGTCGTCTTCCCAGGCAGGAGCAGCCAGTGTGAAACATCACACTTCCTTTCTTGCTGCTGTCTGTCCTCCTCATGTCCTCCTCCTCCTCCTCTTTTGGACGTTATGCGGTCCTGATCTGGCAATGTTGCCTCCTCAGCTTCTTCTTCAGCCCCGGATGCTTTTACCACTACTCTAAGACACTAGCCAAGCTAAAAGTACTGTATGCAATAATGAGCCTTTATATTACACTGCAGATTATGCTGTGAGAGTTATTATAGCCTACCTTTATGGGATAATGGAAACATCTAATTATTAACGACCAAACACCTAACACAGCGCTACGGGCAAGGCAGCACTACGGTAGCATGTTTCGACAAGGCAGCATAGATCGACAGAACACAGGCATTTATTGTAGGTGTATGCACGTTTGCATGCAGACAGCCCAGTTACGATAATAATTAACAACCACAATGAAGCTATGCATACGCAGTCATATTATATCTATTTCTAGGACATGTTGGTTATTACTATAAATAGGAAGTTCATCACGTATCTGTATAATTTCTAAATACATTGAATAAAAAATGTGTTTGCTCAAATATTCTATATGCTAGTTATAGTCTAGTTGTTCAGGTTTGCCTTCTCTACCTTTAATACCACATAAAATGTCATTCTACTGTAGAAAATAAATATATAGACTACAGTAGTCTATGTGACCATGTCACAAATTTGACCAAAATAAAAGAAAAACTACAGAGCCTTCACCAAGCCAGACCAGCATACAATAAAAACAATACATTAAACACAAAATACATATAATTGTCCTCAATATAATTGTTACTGTGTTTGGCTGTGCTGCTAAATATTTTTAATTTGAAGCACGTGCTCCTTGGGGAAAAGGTAAATTAAATAATAAACTAAATTGTTGATATATCTTTAAAATGTTCAAAAGCTTCTTCAGGGGGAGCATGCCCCCAGACCCCACTACAGAGCCTAAGGTCCATCTTCCCATAGGTTCACAAAATTCTGTGGGGAACACTGTACATGGTGAGATTACTTTGAAGTCTAGCGTGTTTTCAAAATGGTGGTAGTGCTAGATGAGGCAATTAAAACAGTTGTAGCAACGCCGATTGGATAAAGGCTATCCAATATTTTCAAAATCAATCAGAGGTTTACACCCAGTAGGAGGCAACAACTGTAAACACTCCCAATGGAGCATGGCCAGACCTTATTCACAAAGTGAATTTTAGGTCTGGTCACACCAGGCTACTCTTCTCCTCCACGGGGAATATAGTTTCACTGCATAGCCTTCCTCATTCTGGTTCTCATGCCTCCTCACCGCAACCATTTGAAGATTGTCTTCTCACAGAAGGGAGATTCTTTAATATGTATCCAGAATTGCTCTTGTGGTTGACATGAGAGCATGCGCTAAGGATCTGACACTATTTACTAATGCAACTACTCCCCACTATTCGTGCTGATCTTCTTACTATTCCCTACTTTGTCCCTTAAAGTGCTCATAGACATCTACGGGCCTTTCTGTACACAGCTGTGTTTCAGACATAAACCCAAGGCTAGTGAGCTGGGACGGGGGATTTGGGGGCACTGTAATACAATCGAGAAGTGTACTTTCACCTGTGGTCATTGATCTCTCTCCTACTTTTTCCACCATCAATTCATTTGTCCATCCATCCAATCGTGGAACAGAAACGCAAGTCCAGCTCCACTGTACAACACATGGTAGGAATGCTTTTTTTCCACTGTCTTGGTACCTTCACATCCTCTTGCTCTAGTTTCACCTCTTCTTCCACCTTTTTATTCTTGGCTAATATGATTGATATGATTTTTACAGCGGCCAGCAGCTGACTCGCTAAGCACATACAGGTGCATCTCAATAAATTAGAATATTGTGTAAACGGTAAACACCTGCAAAAGTTTCCTGAGCCTTTAAATTGTCTCTCATACTATATGTCCACAAGTACACTGCTAAATTTAAATTACAATTTTTATTCCTTCCACACCAGCACGTTTAAAAAAATAATTATGTCCACAAGGAAACGGTAAAATATGTCGGCATTATAGGATAGTAACTGTATGTAAACATGTAAAAAGTCCCGTTAGTAAGGTTTAAACCATCACAGGCTGTTTCTCAATATGTGTTATTTTCTGTTCTTGCGGAGTTGTGAAACGTCATCATTCATAGCTAAGTGCTCTTCTAATTCACAAGTTTGCATATAGACAAAAACTGATAAAATACCAGGAAGTATTCTCGATAAACAGTTTTTACTAAGGATGCATCCAGTGGTGACTTGTGTGTGAACTTGTCTGTGTAATATCCCAGAATGCATTTAGAATAAACAAGCAGCAATGGCAGTTGAGAAAACACACAATACTAGCTATACTTTTCGATGCTGTTTTAAGAGTTTTTGAAGAGAGAATATATATGTTTTAACTTCAAGTCTGTGGTCGATATATCAAGATGGAGTCTAGTTTAAAATTTGCTACAACGATTTCGTAGATGTGAGGTCCCGCTAAACGGCCGGGACAGCCATGATACCTCACCGGCTATCAAGTGTTCAAAAGTGTATACAGTTTTGCACTGATAATACCGGTACCAGTGTTGTCATCCCTGAGCCCAGGGTATTGCACAATAGCCAAGAAAGATAGCCAAGAATATGCATCTCAATCTAGATCTGTCCTCGCGTTCTTGCGAGACCATTCTAAGAAGGACACTTAGCAAGAACCTACCTCTCAAAACACAAGCACGTACCTGGCGTTCTTGGAATTGAGGAACAGCCACAGTATTGCCTATGTCCGCCATTGCTCAAACATCGCAAATGTAAACCAAAGAGTTTAGAATTATAGCAAGATTGAGCATTTAAATGGAAGCAAAAATTAAACGCTTAGAAAGTTATATTCTCTCTGATGTAAAGTAAACAGTTAACAGCGGACCTCAAACAAAAAACCGCCGCACAAGCTGACGTTATAAGCCAAAAACTCTGTTTTACCTGTACACATGAACGCCGAGGACGGAGTTTTAAAATATATTTTTAATGCACCGTTTATATGTGGATGAAAGGCCAAATCGCGCAGAAAAAGGTGTGTTTATAAAACTAGCAGTGTACGTGTAGACATAGTCTCAGTCCAGTTCCGTAGGCTTCACAATAATGGGGAAGACTGCTGACTTTTGTGCTGAGCATACCCTCCACCAGAAGGGAAAGACTCAAAAGATCATTGCTAAAGAAGCTGGCTGTTCACAGTGCTGTATCTAAACATCGTAATAGAAAGTGGAAGGGAAAAGTGTGGTAGGAAAAGATGCACAAGCAACATGGATAGCCGTAGCCTTGAAAGGATTGTCAAGTGAAGGCCACTAAAAAATGTGGGGGAGCTCCTAGTGAGGCAGGAGTTCATCAAGTGTCACCACGCACAGACGTATCTAGGAAGTGGGCTACAACTGTCGCATTCCTCGCGTCAAGCCACACCTGAACCAGAGGCAACGTCAGCTTACCTGGCTCAATGACAATGGGATTACTGTGCTTGATTGGCCAGCAAACTCAATTGACCTGATCTCCATAGGAAATACATAGGGTGTAGTCAAGAGGAAGATGAGACACAAGACCCAACAATACAGACGAGTTGAAGGCTGCTATTGAAGCAACCTGGGCTTCCATGACACCTCAGCAGTGCCACAGGCTGATAGACTTCATGCCACGCTGCATAGATGCAGTAATTCATGTAAAAGAGCCCCAACCAAGTGCTGAGTGCTTGTACAAAAACAGACTTTTCCGAAGGCCAACATTTCTGTATTAAAATTCATTTTTTCATATTTCATTCTTATGTTCTCTTATTTTCTGAGATTCTGAATTTGTGGTTTTCATGAGCTGTAAACTGTAATCATCAAGATTAAAACAAATACAGGCTTGAACTATTTCACTTTGTGTAATTAATCCACAATATATATGAGTTTAATTTTGTCAATTAAATTATTGAATTGACTTAAGTTCTCCACAAGATTCTAATTTATTAAGATGCACCTGTACTGTATCCAATTCTTTCAGATATGGCATTCCCGGTAAGTAGGTTTCCTTTGACAACACCCAAATGAGACGTTAACTCTTACTTCTACAGTCTCTTCTTCATTCACCTCTTGGCATTACAGCCCCCCTCCGCTCCTTGGCTCCTCTTTACAGAGCTGGCCTGGTGGGTTTAGGTGTGTGTAGGTATGTGTGCGTTGTGATTTATGAATTCACATTTTTGATGAAAGTGGAATGTGAGAGTGGGGAGTGAGATATGTTTGTTTATTTCTTTATGACTTTGTGTGCACGCTTATGTAAAAGCTCTCCTCTCTTCTTTTCTCCTCCATCAGCTTAAAGGTTGAGGTTTTTACTTCTATATCTTTACCAACACGCACAAACACACAATTTTCAATGTCAAACGATTGTGTATTTCATCAAATTATTTGTATTATTATTTATTATTGTCTAATGCATTATATTATGAAAGCTATTTATACTTATTTGTGAATTGGTCCTACTGGTCCATACTGGTGGTTTGTAGTAAAGGTAGTATTTTCTGACTCCTGTTGAAATTACATAATGAAACACACCTGCAGCCATTTTACCCAGAGGGTGGATAGTGTAGCTACTACTTTTACAACGTTGAAGGTTATGTAACTTTGTGATGAGTAACACAAACGTCCAGGGCCCATGTCTGTTCCCAGGATGTAACATTTAACATTTTATGGTATGTATATGTCATGCAAACATGATCATGTTTGAACAAGGCTCAAAAGGAGATCTAGTGCTTTGGTGCTTTTGTAGTTTGTCTTCAAAGGAACATTTGATGAAGGCTTCAAAATGTGATTCACTCTGGCCAAATGGCTCTGTTAAGCTGGGGCAACAAGTCCCCAGTAGAGGAAGTCACTATTGACAACAGGATGATTCACTTTCCTTGTGTCACATGCCCCCTAATGTCAGCTCTCAGGAAAACAGATTCATCTTATGAAAGACCTAGGTAGCTGCTACTACATGTAGCTGCCAGACAGACACATTTCTGGTTACATGCACACACATGCACATGCACGCACGCACAACATTGACGTAAACAAACAATTACAAACGAATACACAAAAGCAGTTGTCTGACTTGTGCTAATAGTAGGGGTGTCACTATATCAGATTTTCACTACACAATTATTGTGGCCGAAATAATTCAGATAACAATATTATTGCGATATCTGTATAAAATAAATAATAATACTGTCAGTCAAATTAATTAATAATTTATATTTTTTTAATTTTTATTTCGCCAATCCGTCTGTGCCCCCATTCGCAACCCGTAAACCTTGTGCTAGATTTATTGTCGTTGGTCAGTTGGACTTATTTAGATGACATTAACGTAACATAATAGCACAATATCAATCCTTACATTTTTTATATCACGGTTATCACCAATACCGGTAAATCGCGACACCCCTACTTAATAGAACTAAGCATGTACAAATAAAGTAAGAAGACTTAATAAACGCACGCACGCGCACACACACACACACACACACGTGCCTATTGTTAACACCGATGTCTGCTCTCCCCTCCTGCACAGCCCCAGACCAACAGCACCAAGAACAGCATTGTCACCAGCCCCAAAGGGAACATCCCTTCACCTGCTCTGGTATTGACCTTCTCACACATCACAGCCCTTCATCCGTCTTGTGTCCGTCTGCCTGTCTGTGCATCCACCGCTCCTCTCCGTGTGTCTGTCCTGCAGCACATCTCGGAGGACGCTTGTCACTTTCCGTTAGCATGGTGCACGCCGGGTGCTGTAATAACAGGCTGTGTCAGGCCTCATTTCCCTGCTGTGACAGGTGGCCATGCCATATGAGGGGTGTATTTTGGTTGCTAGCAGCCAACACCTGCAGGGCTGGAACGCTGCTTCTCCTCAGCTGTCACAACTTGGAGAAAGAGCCCAGCCTACAAGTACTAACTGCTCCTGTATGTTGTCACCCAGTCACCAGCCTACAAGTACTAACTGCTCCTGTATGTTGTTACCCAGTCATCAGCCTACAAGTACTAACTGCTCCTGTATGTTGTCACCCAGTCACCAGCCTACAAGTACTAACTGCTCCTGTATGTTTCGTATCCTCAAGAGGCAGTGATTAAAGAATCAATATTAAATCACATCTATGATGTCATTTTGGTTCATGTTTTGTGCTATATTTGACCACACAGTTCTTGCAGGTAGTTGTTTGCTAGCATGGCTCATGTTTCTTCTGCAGCACTTATATAGACTAATCCAGTTACTGTCATGATACCAATACCTTTATTGCATGAGCGGCCATACCAGTGACGACACAAACAAAGGCACATACCTCAACTTTATGTATGTAATATGCATTTGTCTCTCCCTAGCGTTGTACGCTATAAATAGATTTAGTTGCACCAGTAGCTCTATGTTAGCATGTCATGCTCATACATTTCATCTCAATGGTCAGTGATTAGTGCTAGTGTGCTACAGTAACACACAAGTCTGGCAGAATGCACCTCAGTACATACTGGTCTACAGTCACATACTTGCATAGATGATGGATTAAGAATACATTGACATGCTGAAGCTTGTGCACAGCACTTGGGAACAGTAGCGTGCTGCACCATAGCATTGAAAGCAGTACTGAGTGGGAGGGTGCTGTTGCTATGGACGAGCTAGAGCTGAGTTTAGCCACTGGGTACATGAAGCACTACTAGTAGTTCTTTATGCCAGTCTTAACCAGGTATTCAGGCAAGTCCAACCTAGCCTAGCTTCATCATTTTTGGAGCATGGATGCAGTGTGGCAAGGTGGTGAGATGGAATAGCTTCACACATTGTACAGACAGTTAATTCATTGTGTGAGTGAATGCTTTTCACCTGTCACGTGAGGAATGTAACAGAAAGCTGCTTGAATAAATCACGTGCAACAGGCAAACCCTTCCCCCACAACGCTCCCACCTTTAATGCTGTCCATCTGTAGACCCGTACTAGTTTGTTCCCGATCTGCATCTAAGTAACCGTTTGTCGCATCTGTTGCCATGGGCGATGGGACTGCCATGACAACACAGCCATCATTTTCGGGGCGACAGCTGGATGGTGATTGGTCAATGTGAAAGTGTCATTTCCGGGGTGGTGATGAGATGTACAGGGGTGTGTGGTGGAGCAGAGTGCAATGCTAACACAATGTAGGCCACAAGGTTTGCTTTAATGGTAAAGTGTACTGCACATATAGGGCCTGATATTACTAACATGTTATATAACAACCATTTGTGTGTGTGTGCGTGGCAGGGAAGGCTACTGCTCTAGCAGTCCACAATGGAAAGCAGCCAGCTGCGTGTTGTGTTTTCTCTGGGTTAGGTTCCGTATAGGAATGTGGACGCTGAACAGTGAACAATACATACGAGTAGAAGTACATGAGCAGTAGGTAACAGTCTACCAGATGTGTTTCAGAAGAGTGGTGCTGCTTCCCACTGCCAGTCAAGCTGGCATGGAAATTGTGAGACAACTGAACCTCTCCCTTTGAAATGGCAGCGTTCCCTGCAGTCCTCTGTTAGTGTGTGTGTGTGTGTCTAGAGCAGGGACCTAGCACCAAATGACTGTTTCATCCACCCACTCTGGAAGAATCTTTAATCTCCCCCACCAACCTCAACTAGGCTCCTCCCTTTCTCCATGAGTGTGTGTGTGTTCCACTTTTATGTCCCGGCTCTCTCCCCTCTCTCCCCCCTCCCTCTCTCTCTCTCTCTCTCTCTCTCTCCCTCTCCCCTCTCTCTCTCTCTCTCCCTCTCCCTCTCCCCTCTCTCTCTCCCCTCTCTCGCTCTACCTACCACCTGTCATTCTGTTTCATTCTGTTCATACTGTCCTCCTCTCTCCAGGAAGCCCAGACAACTGTCATCCACAACCCAGTGGACGGTGCAAAGGTACACCTCTCTTCTCTCTCTCTCTGCTTCTCTTGTCCTGTCTTAAACTCACCCCACCTGTTTCTGTGTGTGTGTGTGTGTGTGTCCTAGAGGCCCTGTCATTAATGTCTCAACATATTTAATGATATAATATATATAGATACCGTGTGTAAATATAGGCAAGGCACTTTATTTATATAGCACATTTCATAAGCGAGGCGGACTCGATGTGCTTTTACTTATAGTCATGCCAACTCATGCATGAGACTTCATAAAGAGACTTGATTGACACAGTCCCTGAGCTGCAGTTCTCTCAAATACGTTAGTTTAAGAGCAATGTACTCTATCCCAAACCTTTTGATAAGCCCTCAACTTAAGTTACAGGTGGAATCAGCAATTGTAAGCTAATACACATTTAGTCTCCTCACGATCCACTAGCTTCTCATTCGGTGTGCTTCTACATAGCCCTGGCTCTGTAAATACATGGTGAAGACCACAACATTCAATGTGTGGAGCACACATTGAACACACATTGCCAGGGCTGGAAGCTTCTGAAGAGCACCCTATGGCTTTGTAGGAAGAGGTTTATATGTTTTGATTAAATTAAAAAATCATCAATCTTTATCCAGTACCCCTGACTCCAACTTGAATGTCCACCATTAACTCTGACATTTGAAATGTTGTTTTAATCTCTATTTAATAAACCAAAAACATTTTCAAACTTCCTTTGTTGTGTTGTGCCAGCACATACATACAATGTATTAGGTAAGCTACAATATTCAGTCCCGGGTTTCACTACAGTTCAATATCGCCTTAACCTAAGACATTAGACATTTAACGAAATAAATGTATTAACTAATAAAACTAAGTGTTAAGTGTGTGTGTGTGGTATTCTCCAGCATGATTTCCCCTCTTGTGTAGCAAGTTTACTGTTTTTTTATGTGCACCAGCAATCTCTGCAGTGTTTCTGGTACTCTCAGTTTATGACAATACTAACATGGATTTGTCATTATCCCAGAAGCAGGCCATGGATCATAACTTGGTCATATTAAAGCAATAATATGAAACTTCAAAGTGTTTTGTTTGGTAGGCATAGGGTTTATGTGGTCGTGATTGTGGGCTGTTTCCTCTGTGTTGTCATGTTGGTCATGTTGTACGCCTTCACAATAACAATGCTATGGATGATGTCTTGAGAGGTGGTTAACAGCATACCATTAGTAGCTAAATCAAAATGGTTAGCTATGTTCTAAATGCATACTTTTGTCAGACTTTAAATTAAGAGTACGATACTACTGATAATTGATCTCACTATGATGAAAAACAAAAATCACATACCCTAGCTCTCACAAGCTCTCTTGCAGTGTATTTTCATACAAGATTTGTAATAAGTTTTGGTTGGGAATGTTTGTACACATATTTTGTATGTGTGCAATTCATGAATCGCTTATTGGGTCATACATGTCCCCTTCTGTCCATGTAGGCCATGTAGGCCCATTTGAACTGAAAATGAGAGCTTTCTTAAGAGAGACCTCTGTTCCTTTTGAGGTTCAGAGTGAAATGTACTGTATGAATTGATATGATGGTTAATGTGTGTAAAATGTAAAAATGTTCAAGTCTTGTAAAACCTCCTGTTTTGGACAGGGTATATGTAGTGTTTACATGTATAATACAGTATATTAAGTTGAAAAGTTATACATATACACACAATGGCCACAATGATTATTGGCTTATAGACACTGCAACAAATGTGTTGCCAGCAACAGCTGTATTGACATATCCACTTACCTTATACCTCTACATACCACACTAGAGAAAGATATTGCATTCACAAGTATATGGATGGAATTACACACTAAGGGCTCTAGTTTCCGGTAGGCTGGTTGTGTTTGCTTATATCCCAGATTGCCATGACATTGCTCGCGCTGAAATTGGCATTGGGGAGCAGTAGAGGGTGTCAGTCAAAATCAATTGGAGCAGTGTTTGTTGTCAACCCATATATTGCGCTAGCGTCTCTGCTTGGACAATCAACGTCTTAGCTCAGACACAGGCGTAGTAATATTTGACTAATGTCTACTATCCTTAATGATCTTTTAATCCTTTAAAAACAGTCTCAAGCACTCCTGCTGATGTATTCATTGTAATCTAAATCTTTTTCAAATGCTCCGCCATTGCGCCTTATTACTGCCACACAAGTGACGCAAAAATGTATTTGCCACACTTGGTATGGCCGGGAAACTAGAGTCCTATGGCTTAAAATGTTTGTATCCTACCACTTAGCATTTTAGAATAATCTCTTATTTTGCAATCTATGGTTTAGAATATTTCTAAAAACTAAATTGAATTCCAAAGTTGATTTGAAGAAACCTTTACATACAAGGTTGTTAAATGGACTGCATTTATATAGCGCTTTTATCCAAAGTGCTTTACACTATTGTGCCTCACATTTACACACACCGATAGTGATCGCTGCCATGCAAGGTGCAACCAACCACTGGGAGCAGGTAGGAGGTTAGGCATCTTGCTCAAGGATGCTTACAGGTAGGTCAACACCAGGGTTTGAACCCACAACCTTCCAGCTGGGAACTGAACACCCAGACCACTAGACCATCCTGCCCCCAAACGTAGTTTTGTTGCAAAACTAACTTCTTGATTATGAGCTGTGTTTGGGTTCTTCTTGTGCAATACGTACTGAAGTACGTTCAGATTAAGTCCCCATAAACGTGCATGTTTCCCTGCATGTTGACCCTGTCATGTCACCCATAAAAACACCAAGTACGGTATGTCAGATGTCAGGATTACCAATGAAAATCTTACACAATTTCAGTATTTGCTTTAATCTTTCATCTGCTATGCTTTAACTTTGGTAGTTGCAAAAAGTCAGAAGTGGTCAATAGAGGCTTGAAATACACAATAACAGCCTCTACTACCAGTTAGTATTGTTTGTGGTGTGCGTGTGTGTTTGTACATGACACAAATTGACTGAATATTTCTGTGATTTCCAGGAGTCATCAGACAGCAGTAACACTACAGTTGAGGATGAAGATGTGAAAGGTAGGAATACAAAACATAAATACCAAAGTCTGGATGGGAAGAGATTCCTTACTTATTAAAGCATTACAGTAGATCATTTTTCTGAGGTCTTAGAAATATTGGACCAAATAAATCTCACATTTGCTTGCTTTACCCAGAGTGACTGGGAGTGTACTAGAGCAAGGTTGTGATGGCCAATGAGAGGGTAGATGTGTTCATTTCCTGTTCCCCTTTAGTGAAATTGCTCTTGGCATTTGAAAGTGTAGGACAGCGGTCAGCAATTAGGTTTGGCCTCGGGTCAATATATTTATATATATTTATATACTATTGGTGGCAGGCCAGAACATAATCGAAGGCTATTTTAAAAAGGGCAGATTAGATTAAAAGAACTGTAGATTGTGGCCTATTTGAATAATTTTACCGAACTGTGTTTTATTTCCACCTTTCCTTTCATGTGATGTGATTTTAAAGAAATACGTTTTTCACGTCTTGTCATTAGAGCTTTAATCGGGCTTAAAAAATGTATTAACCAAGCTCGACAAAATTCTATCTGAGCCCGACCGAAACTACACCTTTTTATAGCTTTTTGAAACCCGAACCTGATTACAGTACAACCTGACATAATAAGTTTCCCGGGCCCATGTCTATATACTGCGTATCATCACCATCACTCATAGATGGGACAGATACAGTATCTCAGCTCTAGATAGTGCTGACTCATTTAGTGCTTAACTTCCTTTCATGATTGAATAAATAAATGGTAGGCCTATAATGAACAGCTTGCTAGATAGTGATTAAAAGAAAACAAATGTTTTGCTATGATGTTAAGTTAGGAGCAAAGACAAGTTTGTCATTCTAACTTTTTAAACTGTATTTATTTATGAAACAGCTTGGATTAGCGTTTCTCAGAAGAGGTAACGTTTGGTTTAAACGACTTTATGAGAAACACTCATTGAATACCAACAAGCTTTGTACTTGCCGCCATCTTTCACGTGTTAGATCCCCTGTACCTACAATACTGTACAAAAGCAAGTACTATCATATTTTCAGGAATTTTGGCATCAACTTGGTACTGAAGTATCGGTTCTCGTGATATCCCTTACCAACATTTAAAAAACATTTTTTTTATCTTATTTAATTTAGAGTGTTACAAAATAGTTGGGGCAGAGTGTACTCGTCCAGCACCATATTATTTATATTTTATGCCGGTGTTATGTTGCCTGGTGAAACCAGATCTAAAATTCACTTTGTGAATATGGTCTGGAAATGCTCCATTGGGAAGTGTTAACAGTTATTTCCTCCTACTGGCCGTACAGTAGACCTCTGATTAGTTTTGACGTTGCTAAAACTGTTTTTATCGCCTCATCTACTGTATCTACCACAATTTCAAAACACACTTGACTTAAGGTTGGGCGATATGGACAAGTCCATCCATCCATCCTCATCCGCTTAACAGGGGCAGCAGCTCCAGCACGGGCCCCAAAACTTCCCTTTCCCGAGCTACATTAACCATCTGACTGGGGAATCCCGAGGCGTTCCCAGGCCAGTGTCCTGGGTCTTCAATGGTGCTAGGCAAAAAAAATACACATTGACGACTCCACCGCTGTTCCAAAAGTTGAACTGTTTTCAACTGACAGCACTGGGAGCACAGCACTACAGAGCACCTAGGAAACTACATAGGGTTTGTATTGTAAATAGGCACTCTAGGCGCTAAAAACACATTTGGTGGACACAGGCTCAAAATATGTCTAGAGATGTGACTCGAAACAAAAGCATTTGACTCTACCCTCTGATTGGAGCAGTGTTCTCTAACTGCCCCGCCCCCGTGCTTCAGTACACAGGAAAGCCACCACAGGCCACAGTATCAAAGTGCCACATATACTGTCGTCTACAGTCAAATTAAGTAGTATTAAAATGTAACAGTCCCCTATGCTGGGTTGGTTCCCAACCCCCTCCCCCACCCTCCTGAGGGCAAGGGCACCTTCTGGGAGGGTTAGGCATGGGGTGTCTATGTTTAGCCTCAGTGACAGTGGCCAAAGATCAGTTACCGGCACAGCCTTCAGTGTTAGCTACAACGCTGTTAATAAAGCGATTGGAAGGTAGGAGATGGGCAGCACCAGAGCCAGGTGAGAGCTTTCGTTGAGCTGCAATGGGTTGTGACCAGAGGATAAGGATATGGTCTGATGTGGTTTCTCTGGACAGCTGGTCTTAATAATGTTTAGACTGCATGAGTCAGAATATAGCCACATACAGTAACTATTATGTTACTTTGAGTATATTTATAGTGGAAAAGGTGCTTTGTGTAATTTGCTTTTCATGGTTAGTCAGAGCATTGTACTGTACCAGTTTTGGTGTGAATCTAATTTGTTAAACTCTGGATGTGTAGTAGACAATAGTAATAGAATTTTTATAAATGTTCATTGCTATTTATTTGAGTCAAGTTCTTCTTAGCAATGTTATAATCTTTGTCCAGGAACAATCTTTTGTTTAATATTGTGTTTGATGGGGCCATATACTGATGTTACTTTGGTAAAGTAATCTAATCTATAATATATTTGTATAAATTACAGAAATAGAAGCTCGTTGTCCCTGTGTCTGCCTGCACTTCCCCTCCCAACCTGTGGATGTCCTCGCTGTCTCTCCTGCTCTCCTGCATGTGTGTTTGCCTCACTTGTCCCCAATCTGTAATCATCCCTTCATGTGTTAAAAACATGTTTTCTGTCTGGATGTGCTGGATCATTTGTCCATATTCCCTTGTCTGTTTGTTTCTTTGTTTTGAGTTCTGTTCTGCTAACCCGATCTTCAATAAACCATCTTTGGGTCCTCAATACCACCTCCGGATGTGACAAGATCATAATCACGATTATTTTGATCAATATTGAAATCACAATTATTTAACACGATTAATAGTATGCTGATTCTGTCTTCACTCCATATACTGGCTTCACTGAGTCCTCATTCAGTTTCCCAGCAAGTTAAACACTTTTCACACATTAACTCCACAGACCACGACGTGATGTTCAGAGTGTTTATATGAAACTGTGTGAAACTGAAATACAATAAAAACAGTGCAGTTCCTTAGACACGTTATCATTATAATATTGACAACACTGCATGTTTTTTAGGTAAGTAAGTATTCACTAATGTTATAGAAATAGAAATAGCAGCTGAGTAGACTAAAGAGGTAAGTATATCCATAAGTATGTTTAAAGGGTATAAGTGAAATACGATAAACATATGGTATATAGCCTACTAAGCTAATTCTGGATTGCAAGCAATGCAACTATATGTACCAAATAACATATTGAACAAATATACTTAAATGAAATACATATATCTTGAGACAAACTAGAAACTTACAAGGAATGCCTTATAAAGGGCTAGAACTTGAGGATGGTCAAGGATGTTACAAATAAACACCTCCAGTGTGGCTGATATGCTCTACTGAACTACTTCCTACTTCAACAGGAAATATAATCTGGAGGCAATGCAATTCCTAGAAATTACCAGCAGGAGTCGCAGGTTTACAAAACAAATGGCAAAGACAGAACACTCCATCTGAACTGATTTTTAAATGCCACCAGATACCACAAACCTCAAGAAAACTTTTAAATGTTGTATTTTTAACAACATAATTCTAGTTGTACATGATTAAATCCAAAGACAGACAGGTTGTGAATATTGCTGCTATAAAGTAACTATCATTTATTTAGGGTAACTATATTTTGGTTTTCAAAAAAAGAGGACATTGGTCAAGATGGTAGTGGATCTGACCCATAGTGGGAAGGTGCTGTGGGGTTTATATAGTTCACAAATGTTTCTGCTACTGAGGTATTAATAGGGTTTGGTACCAAAACCCGGTGCCAAGGTGCCTTAGGAAAAGTCAACAAATAACTGTGAATCATATATAATATAATAATTTTAATAATAATGAACAGCAAAGAAGAAATTACTATGTACCGGTTCAGGCACCGTTTAGGAACTGGAACCGATTTTAAAGTATCTATTTGTTACTGGAATCGTAAAAAACACAAACGATACCCAACCCTAGTAGAGCTGAGCTCTATGACATTGAAGTTCAAGTTCAAATCAATCATTCTCCAGATTGACTCATTACACCTTTAATACATAAACATATAGCCTATCTTGTGACTCTACTATGCAGCGTTAAATGAGCTATACAAAACGTAATGTGCAAAATAATAATTTTTTTCTCAATTACGTTGTTTTTGTGATCGTCGAAATCGCGATAATATTTAGATTAATTCCACATCCCTACTACTCTACCAAACACAGTTATGTTTTATAGTGAACTACTGTACTACTGGGTCTGGAATAGAAAAAATAATGAAATAATTGAAAAAAGGCAGGGTTAGTTATTCTCAAACACTTGCAAAATTTGAGGTCAAATCAAAGCAAAATCCCTCAGAAGCTCCGCCTCACACATTGAAACATTGTGAAGTTAATTGTTGTTATGAGAGGTGTACGCCACTTTATGTTCCTATTTACGGAGACAGGGCTATGTACCAGATCATTTTTTCAGCACGCACAGAACGGTAAGATAGTTAAATGCGATTAAATATTTGGTGAATTTGACAAAGTGTATTAGCTTACGATTAGCTTGCAATAGCAGACTATACTTACTTATATATACCTACCCCGCATTCTATATCCCTTGTTTGACCATTAGAGGGCAGTACATGTTTGTAAACAATCTTGCCAACCCCTCCCCATGCTTGTGACTGACAAGTTGAATAATACTTGTCACCAATGTTTTCAGTACATCTAATTAGCTCAATTCAAGTTCAAGTTCTCTTTATTGTCCCCTAGGGGAAATTAGTCCTGCAACCAGTTCCACACAAACACACAACAAGGAGTTACACAAAATTGCAAGACACCTCAAGCAAAACCAGGAATGGCCAAACACATACATACACCGCACCAAGCTATTAAAAATTACAACATTACGAGGGAATACCCACAATGGTCATTAAGCATGCTAATTGCAGATGGAATAAAAGAGACATGGTGTCTATTAGTATTGCACCAATTGGTAGAGCATTGCACTTTTGCGCTTCTAACTTTGAGCTCGCTGGTTCAAAACCTAAGCAATTCACTTTTATTTTTCCTGACCCACCCACATCTAGCCTAGTTTTTATGCATCTCATGTCACCATACGTGAAATGATCTGTAGGTTGGTATTTTTCAACGTGTCAATTGACTATTTTCTGTAGCTAAAGTAAACGAGTTATACAATTTACATTGAGACAAAATTATGACGCTTGCAAATTTACACTTATACTAATGGAAGGCGTAGTCTCCTGCTGGATATGAGTGGATAGGTGGAACTTTTACTGGTGTCAAGCAAATAGATCCTCGTATTTTTCATAGCTGAAAAACAAACTACACAAACTATATGATGGCACGGTGACCATGCAAATTTACAGTGAAAGTTGCAAGGTGCAACATAAGTGAGAGCATACTCCCGCTAATGCTTTAGTGGTCGCGTAAGCATCGAAACAAACTGAACATAGATCTGTCATGACTGTCTCCTGGGCTGTCCATGTATCTCTATGCCTGCACTTCCCCTCCCAACCTGTGGATGTCCTCGCTGTCTCCCCTGCTCCATGTGTTTGCCTCACCTGTCCCCAATTTGTAATCACCCCTTCATGTGTTAAATACCCTGTTTTCTGTCTGTCTGTCTGTCTGGATCATTTGTCTATATTCCTTTGTCTAGTTGTGGCTGTGTTTTGAGTTCTGTTCTGCAAACCTGGTTATCATTAAACCATCATACCAACAACATCCTGCACTTGGGTCCACACTTCCGCACCCGGACGTGACAAGATCAGACAATACAGGCACAGTAAAAGACCCTAAAGCTTTATAGCCTGTCCGTCCATCGATGTACTACACTACGGTAGCATATACATCCAGTCCAACACAGAAAATGAACGTAGATTTATTTTGCCACAGTTTGAAATAGTAACAGTAGGCTAATATTTTCGATGTTTCAAAAACGCAATAGAATAGGCATCTCACGACATGGAGAAGTAGGATATGAGTAGTGCTTTTTCATCTTTTAGAGCTCTCCATCTGTGGAAATATATTTCCATATATACGTTTTTCCTTGCCAAAAGGAATACTGGGTTTCACTTTACGAAGAAATGCTATGTGCTTTGCATCGGCGTCCGCCATTATTCAGTGCTCTGACAGATCTGCTGTGCAGAATTAGAATACGCTGCAGACTCATTGTTCATTGGCTCTGATCCACGTCTGTCAAAGTAGGTGGAACTTCCAAATACGGTCCGAACTCAGCAACAACGACGACTCTGGAAATGGCTATATCAACAATAGTGAGAGATGGTCATGAAAGGTGTTGAGGTCTGAGGATTACATTTAAGTAACCCTTTTCATATAAAATATGTGTTTAAACATTGTAGAATGTTGAAAGTATTGGGTAGTCCAGCTTTAAGAAACCCAACAATACCCTTTTCCTAAAGTCTTTACTTTATCTTCTGCCATGCTTATTTCGACTTACATGTCTAATTCACACCTCCTTATCATCACTTTTTTCCTCTCTTATTATTTTGTCATATTCTGTGTGGGCTGTTGGTGTGTGTGTGTGATATCAGCAAAGAGTTTAAACAGCAATTCAGTTAAGGCCCAGTCCAGCATCTCTTCTCAGCTTGATACTTCCCAGTGCCCCACAACTGCTGTTTACTGTAAGTCAGCACTGAAACCATGGCAACCAATCCTGCCTCCTGTCCCCCTAAACCCAACCCGCCTCTTTCTAACTCAAACATAAAAACAACATAAACATAAAAACGTCAGAGTGCATGCACACACATTGTTTAAAGTAACAGTACTTTTTAACACCATTATTAACACTTAACGTGTGTGTTGTTTCTTTATGACTGCAGAATCCAAATTCACAATACTAAACTAAAACACAAAGTAATGACAATGCACTAATGCCAACCAGCAGACACACCACCTGGCTCCTTGTATTGTAATCCTAATATTTGTCCCAAATATTTCATTAAGCCAAGCCGAGTTCTGTTCCATTCCTTTAGAGCAACTCACATTCTTGCCCTCGTGGCTGATGCTGGAACAACAACTCAATAATTTACACTTTGAGTTGAATTGACCATTTTCTGAGCTGCCTTCTTTTGTTTAGGCTTTGTTTTGAAAATTTCTTTGTTTATGAGTCAAATCTAGTCTTGGAGAGCTCTTGGAGACTTTTACTCTAGTAATACTTGTATTTCTATATTGGTTAATCTGGCAATTATAATGAACACATTACCTTCAGCCCAACAACATAAGGTGTAGTTTCCTAGGAACCAAACCATATTCAGTCTCGTGCATAAAATGTTATTGGATTACATTTAAATGTACATGTGTAATACCCTGGCTAAACTACAGCTCTCTAGTGTCAGCCATCTCTGGACCTCTTCCTGTTTGAACGCAGGGAAAGGTGCGCCACCTCTAGGGATAGGCCTAGGCCTGTCTACCCATGTAAACAATAACAAACATAGCCTTTGTGCTGTAGATAATTGGTGAATGCTGCTCAGTAATTAATATGTATGGACACATGTTCAGATTGTTCTGCTCTGCAACCCACCAATCGGTCACTCGTTGAACTTCTCCTAGAGCTCTTGAAGACGAGGCCTGCTCAGTCTGTAGTAAGCCATCTATTTAATGTTACCTCCCCCAAACCTGTGTATGCCCCCGCCCAGCTGGGGCTAGGTTGGCTGACCTCCTGGGCACAGTACGCAAGGCCTCGGGGCCTACGTGTGACGGGGAAGGGGGCTCCAGCACTCCTGCAGCCATCACGGCCCCCTCCCCTCCCCACGCCCCAGTGGTCCCAATGCAGAGTAAGTGTAGCAGGAGAAGAAGGCTCATTTACTGGCATGTCCTGACCTAGGGTCACTGCATCACTTACTAAATGTAATCCATTACTCACTTATTGACTTCATTACTCCCTGAGAAAAGTAACAAATGACTCTCTTGAATTACTTTATAAAACCCCATGCAATCATAAATAACACATTGCCCATATAGACACATAGACACACACAACCCCTTTTCAATGCTTGATTTATATAAATTAAATATTTGCTTTTCTTAAAAGCCATTTACCCTAAAATCATACTGTACCTGTACAAAGTAGGACATTATAAAAAGGCTGCACCTCTGTATGGGGAAGTTCAAGCGTGAACATGGTCAAACAGTGGTGTCAAAGCAGGTCTCCACATTGTGTGGCTACCCAGCAGACAACATGGCATATTGTGTGTGTGTGTAAAGGCAGCATTGTTTCTGTATCCCCATACACACTTCTCATCTGGCCTCCACTGTGTTTCCACGGTAACGTGCCCAGTGTCCCGGCTCACTGACCTTGTGAGTAGCGTGCGCAGGGTGCCCGCTGCACCCGAGGCGGACGCTGCCCCACTGGCACCTGTGCCCCCTCACTCCCCCCCAAGCCCCTCCTCCTCTCAGAGTGAGTACCAGGCATGAGCTCCTCCTCGTCGTGACGATGAGGGTCACATGACATGGTGGTGAAGGCCTGTCCACATGACTGTGTGTATTGTGTTGAACAGTTGTTGACACATGTTGTTGGCTGAGATTTGATTGAATGACATTTAGTGGCCTAGGGTTGTGCTTTGCAAAGGCCTGGAGCTTTCAATGCCTTGAGTGTGTGTGTGTATGTGTTTACATCTAACGTGGGGATGTTGTTGATCATCTAACAGCAATGCCACTCTTTGACACTCACGTATAGGCTTGTAGGAGCAAATATAATAGATCCCAATAATGGTGAAATATTTGTGTACAGAAAATATGTGATGTGTAGATTCACAAAAACAAAACGTGTCTGTCGCGAAAATGGCACCTTTTTAGTCTTAGTCTAGCTGCGAGGGGATTGCTATAAAGCAATGTTATATTTTTTAATGGAAGATATACAGTAATGTCATGTAACTATTACAGGTTTTATCATCAGCCTGTGTGTTTTAAAACGTATATATATATAAAACAAATATGTTTTCCAAGCCTGACTCCACTCCTCTTTGCCTTTTGCAGCCCGCAAACAAGAGATAATCAAGATCACCGAGCAACTGATAGAGGCAGTGAACAACGGGGACTTTGAGGCTTACGCGTAAGTCAGGTTTTATGAAGTGTACTCATTTCTGTTATTTATTATTGTATCTGTTAGTCTGTTATTGTCTTGGCCAATATACATTAAGCAAAAAAGATGTATAACTCGAGGTTGTGAGCTGCATGAACAAATTATGAGTAGAGCAGTGTTGTCGTTGGCTCATTTCAACTGTGTAGTGTATGTCATGTTGAACATGTCTTGTTTATATGATACCTAGCAAGATCTGTGACCCCGGACTGACCTCGTTTGAACCCGAGGCTCTTGGGAATTTGGTGGAGGGCATGGATTTCCACAGATTCTATTTTGAGAACCGTAAGACTTGATACTCACGTTACAAACGTTTTCTATTTGTACAATTCCTTTATAGAATCTGTATTATTTCTGCATAATTTACTGTAGTTAATGTATTAAGTAATCATTTTAGGACTTTTACATTTTGTAGGGTAATTTATTGTCGTCCTTCTGGTTTCAAAGGTGCATTCCTCAGTGTGGAATTCCCATTGTGGGTGAAGCCAGTGCATTCACATTTTCTCTACCCCTCCCATTATAAACAGTGTGGATATGGGGACAGTGCAATCGAGTGTACCCCTTGACAATAATACCAGTTCTGAAATAACAGTATTTTCTGACGGTTCTGGTATAAGGCACTGTGTGAGTAACGATGGCCATGTCTGTGGTCTTTTCAGTCTTGGCTAAGAACAGTAAGCCCATCCATACCACCATCCTTAACCCCCATGTGCACCTGATCGGTGAGGACGCTGCATGCATCGCCTACATCCGCCTCACCCAGTTCGTGGACAGCCAGGGCAGGCCACGCTCCAGCCAATCAGAGGAGACGCGCGTCTGGCATCGTAGAGACAGCAAGTGGCAGAATGTCCACTTCCACTGCTCGGGGGCCCCGGCCGCCCCCCTCCAGTGAGGTAAGGCAGCATGGACCACAGCCAAGATTCAAAGTAGAGGGCTTAAGGTGACCTGCTGTTAACCATGCTTAGTTAGCTGCTTACCATCGCTTGCGACTATACGTGTATCAAAGAGTAGGATCAGTGCATCGCTAGTATTTAATACAATGTAATAACACTGAGGTCTCCCGGCCTTCTCACTCGGGTGTTCTTTTCGCTGATTGAGACCACCTATCAACTGGAAGCTACTGTAGGACTGAAGCTAAGATATGCTTAAATCAGTAAACTGCATGTAAAACATGGAATCAGCAAGTGCAACCAACCTGACAGCTTACTGTATATTTTGCCTTCCTGAGGGGTGGAGTGCTATACAGTGAATGTCTGACAAGAGGAGAGAGAGAAGAGAGTCATGACACCCTCAACCTCAACCCGCAGCACTGGACAAATTTGACCTCATCCTCCCAGCATGCATCTCTTCTTTCACTACAATGTACTACTGCCCTTTTCTTTCTGTTGCCACCGGCACCTCCTCACCTGGCAACCACCCAGCAGCCGGTCCCGTTAAGTCCCCCTCCAAGCCGGCCCACCGTGGAGGGTGTGGGGGGGTCTTTAACGTGTGTTTTCTTTTTCCCCCACGGTGCTGTGAGCCACCCCCATGCCATACAGTGAATTCACCACACATGACACACTGCACTGGAAATACAGTATGTAAAGTTTTAAGTACAATCTCTTACTGTTATTAGTATTATATGAATATTATTATTACTCATTTACTATTGTAATTTGTATAATGCTAAATAATGGCAGATGTTTTTAGAGTCAAGGAAATCTTTTTTTGTTTTTGTCTCTTTTTAAGGAAGCATGACCTTTCCCCCTTACAGTATATTCCCAGTGACTGTTTTATATTGTGGCTATTAAGTAGTGCTTGTATGTTATATATTATATTGTAGCCTAACTCATGGTTTCTTTTTAGAAGGGGTGTGGCAGCATGTGCTTGTGAGTTTATATAATGTAAAACAAGCACATAGTATTTACCAGAAATAACACCTTTTTATGGATTGAGGTACTTTTTTTGTCTTGTTGTAAATGTCTTACAGATTTAGTTGGACATTTTATGGCTACGCACCTTTAAACATACGCTATTTACACAGCAAAAAGCATGCATTTTTTTATTATGATTCTGTATGACGTATATCTGAGTAAAGGTTTTTATGGTATCATCTATAGCACCCATAACTATAAGTTATGAATTGGCAGAATCAGAAAATATACCTATACATGCAGGAATAAATGAATGTGACTACTGTGACTATACTGAAGATATAGAAACACAGGAAAGCTGCATATGATAATTTTACCTTCGCTTCGTCAAACAACATCCTAAATCGTTTTGCCTTCATATTCACTTACTTAAAGGCCCAACCTGATTTGTGTCCTGAGTTCCCCTTAAAACTGTTGTTCCAGAAAATCTTCGGATTGTATTTTCGATTGAAACTCATTGAGAGCACACTGATCTCTATTACCCCTAGAGTCATGTGCCCTTTTGCTCACACAAAACTGAAATGTATGTACCTCTTGGAAAGAAGTGCTGGTCATAGCTAGAATTTAAAAAACATATTTTATATCTGGCATCTTGCTAGTAAAGCCATAGTGCTCCCCAATATGTTTCTTAAACACATTGCATAGTGAACTTAGCTGAATACTACACAATAATAAAGATTATTGTATACTATGGAGCCAGGGTTGCAGATTGTGCGTGTGCGTGTGTTTGTATGTGTGTATATACAGTATATGTTTGTATGTACAGGGAGTGAGATGTTTGGATTGTTTTGTGTGTAAAGAGGAAGTTTGAAGATTATTTTAGCATTTTATGTTTTTCATATATATATTTAAAAAAAAAAATACAATCATGCCCTTTGACTTGTATTACAAATGTGTAATCAGCTTTTTATTATATAACTATGCTTGTGCCAGGGGTGATGCAACAGACATATTTTACATAGCTGACAGCTGGGAGTTCGATTTGGATTTACAGTCGACCCCAAAGTTCTTTGCCTGCCATTGGCTGCCTTCTGAGGTGCCATACCCGTTTTGGTCAGACCAAGATGAAAGCATTTATGTTTAGGCAGGAAGTTGGTTGTTTGGTGGTTAGTCCTCAGGTTTCTATACATTTTGTATGTATTTATTTATTTATTTCAGCAATCATATTTGATCTTCATATTTCATATTTGATCTTTTTTTTCGTACTATTGAACTTTTGTTTAATGTTGTTTTAAATGGATAATGCACTCACTTTACATCCTGCATGTCTTTTACTGTAATAACCGACCAACAATGTTACATTTCTCAACAAATGTTTTTTTTTCTCTAATTAGCAAAGCAGTGCTTGTGAAACTTCTGTTAATGTACGTTACATTTAAGATGTGACAAAACAGTATGCCAGTTTCCTGTTTTTGCCATTGATTTGTAGCTATAAAACTTTTTTATTATAGATTACATTTTGCTGTCCATCTCCGCTAAGGTTTTGTCACAATTATTTAATGTGGAAAAGCTTATGGACAGGAATCCACTAACCTCCAGTTAGTTTGCTCTCATTCAGTAATGATGTCTGTGCCTGTATAACACTACTGCAGTACAACAAGGTCAGTAGTTACATTGTCAGATGTTCTTTGATTGATTGATCAGATTGTATTAATTTAACCTCCCCCTCCCCCTTCAAAAAGGTGAAGCAACATGTTCTTTTCTTAGTGTAGTTTCTACCCTATCCTCGAAAGCCAGTACAGTATAATAGCACTCACACAAAAGAGGCAGTACTATACACAGTATTTCACGATGCAACTGGCTACATAGTAGCTGACCTTTTTTTCTTTTAGTTTTTATTTCTGCATGGCAGGGCACTACTGAATGCTGGTAATCCTAACCATTATCTATTTTCTGAGCTTTTTAAGTGCATATATGACTATTTTTGTCTCGAGATAATATATTGAAGATGATTATGATATATGGGTATGTTGTTAATTATTATCGCACTAAAGGAGCCTATGAGGTTGATGGTTTAAAGATGATTTAGCATGCTTTGCTATAAGGCTGTGTTGTCACTGCAGACTTGTTTATATGACTGACAGTATACAGTATAGCCTTGAGAACACATGAAACACAAGCAGAAGCTCCTAGAAGCCAGCCTGCATGTCCCTTCACTGACATGCAGCATATAATTCATACAACACAACTGTACAGTGTGAAAACCAGACAGGACAGTCAAGCTTAGAGTTCCCACTTTGTGCATTCTCTACTTATTAACTTACTTACTAATCAGTGCCTCTCCTCTGGACATCCTCTGATCCTTTCTACCTTCTTCTGAGTGAAGGCCTCACTATGCAGGATATGATCTGTTTAGTGTAATGTACAAGGTGTTAGTGACTAATGCACACTACTGTAGCTTCTTAAGGAGGGAACTCAACTAGCTGCAATGATGCCAGAGAACATCATGGCGGCATTCTGTCAATATGAAAATACAAATCGGCTTCCATTACATTTATTGTCAAATTACAACATTTAAATCCATAATCACAGTTGTATTAGTTTATATTAAATAATATAATATAAATCACATTGCTTGATTATTTGAGGAACAAACCGATTTTGTTCTGCGTTTTGTGCACATTTAATCAGCATCACATCATTTGATGCAAAAACCATACTTTATATAAAATTTCTAATATATTTTCCCTATTGCATAATTGTGGTTTAGACCACTATGTCTTCTGTAGCCAGTCCATATTGCTGTCTGCCCTGACAACACAAGCCATCTTATCTTTCACACTTTCTCCTGAATCCAACATTATTCAGCCATTTCTCAGCTCTTTCTAGTTTCACTTTGTCTCTTTTTGTCAGTTTGGGTTTATTCTGTAATATACATATTAATCCTCTAGCTCTCTGATTCTTAGTATTGCTCTGTTCTCTAACGTGCTTCACGTGTTTCTCTAAATTCAGAAAATGTGTTACGGTGTATCAATAAAATCAACATTTAAATAAAATAAAAATAAAAAATGTCAAATGTTTGTTGTCATCTGTATGAAAATAGATTGTTATAGATTTTGATGAAGAAAGTAACTAATGCACACCTCCAGAAACTAAAATATTTGAGAGTAGGTACTCAGGCTACCCAGGCTCTAGATATATGGGTTTCCTAAAAAGAGAATTACTGCATCATAAACTATACAGTAGTTGTATTTGTTATGTAGACCTACATAAAGTGTGTTGTACTGAACATATGAATTCCAAATGCGGTCAATAAGCGCTGACTCCAGACACTACATGTACAGTATGATTATGCCACTAGGTGGTAGTATATGCTAAAGTGTGCTAATTTCCAATATCTTTGTTTATATTTGGAAACTAGGCTACTCTATAGTCTAATTAACATGATGGTTTATGTAGGCCTAGAACATTTTTTAAGGTATTTTAAAATTATTATAGTATTTCGCCTGCTGTGTGCCTATAGATTATAATTAATCAATACATTTTTAAAATGTGGGAATGTAACCTAAATATGCACTTTTTCACACGTAATCACTTTTTTGCACGACACCGGCGTCGGACCAAGCTCAGTGGGGGGTCATTTATTTAAAATGGGTGGGCACATTATCTACTCATTTGCCTATAGATTTGAAGTGCACATTGTAGCCTATAGATATTATTTTGTGTGTAAATACAGCAGATAAAGTAGCGCCTAGATATATGAGCTCAGGCCTATATGTAGGGGTTGTGCAGAAGCCCCAATTAGCATATTTGTAGCAGGATTTTGGCGCCCAATCTGTCGGTTTTTACACAGTTTTTAGTCTGTATTAATACTTTTTTTAAATTAATTGTCTGCATACGCTTTTATTATATAATTGTATTATATAATAAAAGCGTATAACTTTGCATCAAACAACAACAAGGAATCATTGGTGTTGATTAATTTACATTTGCAGCATTTAGACAGCTCTTTATCCTAAACGATTTCCAATAGGATATTTAGTAGGCTACAATGTTAAATAGATGAAAAGGTACACCAGCAATGCAAGTTACAATTCAGCAAACAGTATTATGTTATGTTAGAATGTTGACAGCATCATTTAATCAGGACTAACACAGAGACCATGCCATTAAATCATTAAATCTGCAATGCTAAGAATATAAGATAATATATTTTTTATAGTTTTAGTAAGGTACAATTAACCCATGTGACCCATTTCCAAATCTCTTAATGCTAAACACAAAACTGATCACACTTATAGATCACACGTAAGTCTTAAGTTCAAAACCTTCATTGCACATTTATTTTGTTCATATACATTTCTCGAAACACAACCATTGGTACGAAATGTATGTTTTTTGTGAAATACCATGAGAACATTCATTTGTAACCCATACACAATACAGTTTTACATGCTCAAACAATGCCTGATACAGTACATGTTTCAAAATGTCCCTTTGAAATGTAGCAAGTCCTGATTCTTACAGTAGCTCACACTGATGCACTGTAACATCAGGCATTACTGATTGGGTTGCAACCTGCCTGCCATTTAAAACATTTTGAAGAGTCATATGTGATGGTTAGGCCTGTGTGAGTATATTTGTGTTGTTTTTCCATTATGTATTGTATTTATGTGTATTTGTGTTTAGGACCTCCTTGGAATGAGAGGGTTCATCTGAAGGGGTTATCCTTGTAATACATGTACACTTACTGTATATATTGGGTTCTTCGTGAAAAAGTACATTGTATCAAAGCCACCCCAAATGTTCACCCCAAATTTCAGCAATGTAGGTATATTGTGATTGGCCAGGTGGAAATGGTGTCTGAGTGGGAGGGTGACCAGATGTACAGTATGTCAGAGCATATTAAATGAGCTCTCAGATCCGACTGGGTCCCAGTCTAGTATTACTGTATGTGTTTGTGTTATGGGTTTTGTACTAAATGTACAGGAATCTTACCATGTACTTATGAAAATAGTACTACAATGATAAAAAACAGTAATTTAGTAGATTCCTGGTGTTTTTGTAGGTCTACTCATATAGGCCTATTGGTCATAAAGAGCATTGCTCTGTTTTCTATCTTGGAGTGTGCAGCTAAAGCATTTGGGACATGATCTGACTCATTGAGGCCATACACAGTCAGCTGTTTCACAGGTGATAAGCATAGTTGTTTCTTCTATTAAAAGAACACATTGGAAATAAACTCAACCGATAAAGGTGCACTCAATGATTGCATTATAGCACCCTAAACACCCAGGTGTCTGCCACAGCAGATTGTTGATGGTGACAGGTATATAAAATGGTGAGTCTATGAGGCATGTAGAGGAGTGTGCAGCACTCAGCCCTTAATTATTGATTGAATCGTTGATATAGTGGCTTGCCTCTCTATTTTTACATGGTACTCAGAGCAGCTATTGGCCCAGGGCTCCATTACATCCGATCTCCTTTTCCCTTTGGCCAGCAGTATTAGTCGTCTGCATAATATGAATGGAAAACAAGCAGGTCAGACAGGTAAGTAGGCCAGCAGCTCTCCATGTTGGTACAGATGCTGTCAGCTGGCACTAGACATATGAAGAGTACAGTATGTAGGGTATGTAACACCTTGTTCCGGGGTGGCTGGTGCAGCCAGCTCTTTCATTTGTCACTAAGACATATATTTTTGTTACGTTATGCTTCATATTCTGCAATGTTGCTCTTACTGCTACAGTATTATCCCTGGCGCAGTGTTAGTTGTATTGGCAGGTCTGACTGATACTATACCTGAAGGAGTTTTCTGCTAACTATAGAGGTCCCATGTCATTTTGATGGAACCTGCTCTCTGATTTAAATGTTTTTTCACCTATGTGAGCATGATGTGACCAGACCTTCAATGCACTATTGATTCAGTTAGGGAGTGTTGCCTTTGTAGGGCTTTCTTATTTCAGTGTGTGTGTCAATCATCTCCAGCACCAATCACCCTGCTGGGAAAATCCCTCGCCCAGCAGGGTTCTACAGTCGCCTACAAATTGTCCTCTGCTTTCCATACGTCTTCATAATGTGTAACAACTCACTTGACTGATGGAGTAGAACATGTTGAATATACGTAAATGTCAGTATGAAGTATAAATGACAGATGTTGCGACTGCCTCTTTAGTGCCACAAGCTGAAGAAGGCTGACTTCCTCATAGCTTAATCGGGGAGCACAAGTTAAGTTCACACAACACGTTGCATCCCACGTCCAATCAAACTGCTGCTTTGTGTAACAGTGGAGGGATTGGTGTCTGAGACTCTTACAGGCTATCTAGAGAGTTGCCTGGATAGAGCTGACATACTAATGTAACATCAGATGTCTTGTTCACAGCCTAACCCTGACTGAGTGTCACCATACCCTCAGTCAGTGGCTAGCTAGCTCAACAATGGTTTATCTGAATATTATAGCCAATGATTTAAATATGTCCCCATAGATCTGAGGAAAGAATAGTGTTTAGCTTCTTTGCCTAAACAAAGTGTCATATTTACTGATAAGTCAATGTTGTCAATAAATTATATCATAAATAGACTTTAAAATGGAGCAATACAGTGCTATTGTCCCAGTGTGTGATCCATGGTGCAAACTCTAGACTCAAAAGCGTCAACAACCACGACCAAAACAATGTTTGACATACATAGTACCATAGCTTGTGACTCATTACTATTAGTGAGCGGGTTTTCCTTTATGGTCTTGCACAAAATGCAGCAGCCACGCTCCAGATAATACAGTAAGTCTGCTACGGAATGCGGAATGGGCCCACGGACCAATTCTGGATGATTTTTGTCATTGTGTGACACATCCTTATTAGAATTAAATGTCTTAAAAACCAAGGATATCGTGTAGCCTAATAGAACTTTTAGTTTGAATCACTGATAGCTTTACAAATCTGTAAGCACAAATGTGACTTTTAATTAAGTAATTCAAGCATCAGCAAAGGCCAGTCTAATATTTACAGATAAGATAAGGTTAAGAACTGTCTTAGGGTCTAGTGTTTATACTGTTTAGTGATTACACAGGTTAATCTTTCTCCTAGACCAGGTAATTTAAAGGACAGAAGGTGTGAAGACAGCAAGGACATATATAATCAAGTAAGTTTGCTTCACTCAAGGTTAGACTAGATGACATGATCTATATACTGGTCTCTTTGTAAAGATAATAAATGGAAACACAAGATCTTGGTAAGAGCAGTTATTGAACATAAATTGCCATCACAATGGTTATTGATTTCAGAAAGTAATCTCCTACTGTGGAACATATAGTTATTAAATATACTGATATTGAGATAGTGGACAAATATAAGTACTTGGGGACTGTTATTGACGGAAACGTACCTTTGAGGCAAACATCGACACTATCTGTAAGAATTTACAGCAAAGGTTGTACTTTTTATGCAAGATGAGAGTTTTTAATGTAAACAGTGTTATGATGACCTTGTTTTACAAGTATTACCGAGACAGTCTTGACATTCTGTATGGTGTCCTGGTTTGGAAATGTGAGTCGGCATAACAAGAACCGACTAGGTAGTCTTGTTAAAATAGCTAACAAGCCAACAAGGTTTTGGGGGAACAGGCACAGATAAATGTAATATTTAATCGGCATGTGCTCAGGAAGGCCAATGCCATTCTAGACTGTCCTGGCCACCCCTTGGAGGATCAGTGTTGTAGGCTTCCCTCAGGGCTGCGCTTCAGAATGCCTAAAGGCAGAGAGAAGAGGATCAGAAACTCCTTTGTTCCAAGAGCCATTACACTATGAAATGCTACCAACCACTAAATCACTGTGTCCAACACAGTCAATATATTGACTTTCTTCTTACTAATTCTGTATACTGTATGAATATCTTACTGTGTATTTGGTGTTTATGTGTGGATTGTACCTTTGTGACGAAAAGAGAGCTGAGCCGGAAGGCAAAGCTCTCGATCTTCCGGGCAATTTTTGTTCATACCCTCACCTCTGGTCATGAAGGGTGGGTTATGACCGAAAGAACAAGATCACAGGTACAAGTGGCTGAAATGGTTTCCTCAGAAGGGTGGCTGGCGTCTCCCTTAGAGATAGGGTGAGAAGCTCAGCTATCCGTGAGGAACTCGGAGT
>JAODUH010085217.1:0-14941 GCA_027564835.1 Typhlichthys subterraneus
CTGTTGTTTTCTTTCTATAACTTTCCACTACTCTTCCAGTGTGTTCACTTTTAAGCAATAAGATCTAATGTATATATATATCTAAAATAGAATATCTAAAATATAAAGCACAATTTTCTACACAGTTCATTGGATGAACCATCTGGTCGTTTTCGCTGTCGGCACCATGGTTGGCACACATAAACCACGCCCTTGTAGCTATAAACACTATGCTGATTGGAAAACCACGGCCTATAGCTATAAACACGACGCTGAGTAGAAAGTTCAGTCGCTACTCGGACACATTCAAAATGATCCCGATGCTTTCCAGACTGATTCTCATGGCAAAACTAAAGTGAAGCTCGCGAGACGTATCTGGGGCCTCTGGTGATTCCCACCCCTAATATATAACCAAAGTGATGTCTCGCAGTATTCTGTTTTATAAGCAGTGTTTGTGTAATTAACAGATTTGTTGGACCTGCAAAACATCCAGACTTGTGTCATTATTTCCCAAATTATGAAAATCTCAGAGTAAGTTTATTAATATTAGCTGGAATTTCTTGTTAAGACAAACTTGGATACATTTTCTTAAAATTAGATGTATTTTCTAATGCAAAATATGCTTGATAAGATCATTTATCTTTTTAGACCAAAAAAAAGACTAATATTCCAGAAACAAGGCTTTTTTTTACTTTCTTGAAATTTTTGCAGTGTAAACAGTTATTGGAGAAACATCCACATCAGTCCCCTTGCTCTCTCAAATGTGCTTCTCTCTTCCCCACCACACAGAGGCATTGGAGAAGGTGTTCTCCAGGCTAGGCTTTGAGGTCCAGGTGCATAAAGACAAGACTGCGAAAGACATACAGGATATTCTAAAAGAACTGGGCCGCCAGGATTATCGTGATGCAGATGCCTTGGTGAGTGGAATCGTGATTTATATATCCAAAGTCATTGCTACATACAGTGTCGGCCATCAGCGACTTTAAGTAAGACTGCATTTATTTAAAACATGTGACTACAGCTACTGTGATTGCATGGCAGTTGCTGACAATTTGGTAGGAGAATTCAGAATTCAAGATTTGACATTGTATAGCATCGCCTAAAGTTGTTGACAACGCTTTTGTGTTTTTGCTTAATTGAATAAATTTTACAAGTGAATAAAAAGGTCTAGAAATCAGTTTCCCTCGTGGACATGTTTCTTCCTTAGCACTTCGGGAGTTGTCCTTTTGATTTGGCTGGAAAAATTGCAATTGTCCATCCATCCATCCCTCTAATTGTGGATGGCAATTGTAAAAGTTTTAATTACACATTTGATCCGGAAGTAATTTTGTATGTGATGTTTTTGTTGAAAACGGAACACTGAGTCCATAGTATAATTTGTGTGTTTTATTATTATTATTGTTATTATTAAAAAAAACATTGCCTCCTCCATGAGGTGGTGTGTGTACTGTCCCACGGAGACCTGGGGTGTGTTTTCGGGACGGACGGGAATAAGGTGTCCATTCGAGCCCTGACGTGGCCCTTCATCAGCGAGCAGGCCGCCACGCTGGCGGGGAAGCCCAAGCTGTTCTTCATCCAGGCGTGTCAGGGAGTGAAGTACCAGGGGGGTGTGGCACCACAGCACACCACCGCCAAACCGGCACGAGCGGCGCAGAGCAACTTGGAGGAGGACGCCGGACCGGAGAGGATTCCGAATGACGCTGACTTCCTGATTGGCATGGCCACAGTGGAACAGTGCAAGTCATTTAGACATAAGACCAACGGCTCTATCTACATCCAGGAGCTGTGCAATCAGCTGGAGTGGGCTGCAAACAGGTGAGACCCGGCTTTTTAGAGCTGAAAATAGAGCATACAGGGGATGACTTGATACTTTTGGCGTAAAGTAGTCCCTATTAGAAAAAACTGCCAGTAAACCACGATGGTACTGTTTTTTTTTTTTTTATCTAGCCAGCAAACCGGGGATTATTTAATGCCGAACATCAATAAGGATTTAGGATTTTTTATTTATGTAAAATATAGCTGCACAGGTTAGGGCTTGGCTGATCACCTATCCTAAAAGGTAAGCTGAAAATAGTCCACATAAGACATTTACTGTGAGGCAACAATTAATGAAGTTAATGTGACTGCAGAGTGGCTAAATCGTCTGATTTCTGACAATGTATGATCTTGTTTGTCTGTCACTCACAAGTACAAGCTGAACATGAGATTGCACAGAGTTCTAGCATACATTAGGCCTACTAGTCTTAATCCATTAGCATTTAACTAATAAGATGTGCCTGTGTCCTGTGCAGAAATGAAGACATTCTCTCCACTATGACGCGTGTCAACCGGGAGGTCAGCAGAAGAGAATATGAAATATATTATATAAAGCATAAACAGATGCCAGAGCCCAAATACACCCTCACCAAGAAACTCGTCCTCAACTTTGTCTGAGCCAACTGTCACCAAGTCAAACTCTGTCATAGACCAGTTACCTCTACATGTCTGGAAGTTGCTTGGTGTTTTATACTTGTTTATGAAATTATGTGATATTAATAAATGTATATGACATACTGTGTCATATTTCAAGGTTGTGTTAAGTGCACATATTGATTTAAAAAAAAAAGTAGAAAATTAGGCTAAGCCAATTACGTTTTTAGAAATAGGCGGTTTAACTTTAACAAGACATGCCTTGTTTTTTGTTTTTCTGGCTGGCCTTTTTATTTTATTTTATTTATTATTTTTTTTATTATTATTATTATTTTTTTAGATAGTTGCTACACAGCTTGCTACACTTCATCAGCACTGCATGGCTATAATAGTCTACCACAAGAAGAACCTGCTCTTTACAGTATATCATTATCATGAAAATCTTAGGCTGGCTTAACATGGTGAAACTTCCACGCAACTAGTTGCAAGATGCATGAAACTTAATTTTCATGCATATTGACAGTTACGCAAATCAATTCTCAATTTAAACTTTCTCACAACTAGTTGTAGGGTTTTCCATGCAAATTCACAGTTGCACTAAGAACTAAAATAGTTTTGGTTTAAATCCTGAATGTGATTTATTTAAAAAAATATATATTGTTTACTTATTTTTTACTTTTTACTTTACTAGACTATTGATTGGGAATTTTATTCACCTAACTTTTTTTGAATAGGCCTCTAGCAGTTGTTTTATTCAATCTCAGGTTTTATACTTTTATGCAATATGGTTATACTCACAAAAAACAAGCGAAGTGGAAACCTAGTATTGCTACAGTGAATTTCCTATTTCAACATGGGAAACATACATTATGCTACTTTTGACACTTTATTGTTTTGTGCGAGTGTGCGTTAGTGATAGACCCATTGTTAAACTCTTTTAAATGACTGGATTTTTTGTTTTGTTGTAATTGCCTATAACTACAAAAAATATTGTTTTGTTGTTTTTAGACCAGTCTAATTGAACCAACCTGTCCAATCATCTGGTTTAAGAGGCTGTATGGTTTTCACTTTGAGCTGATTGTTCCAATAAAGGATTCAGTTTTAAAATGAGCTGGCCACACAGGCTTGTTTGGAAAGGGCGAGGCAGGGTAATGATTGTGAACGTAATATAGTACTGTAACATAATTAATTACTTTTAATACGAAGTAAAGCAATATTACTTTTGAAGGAGTACCTTAATAAGTAAATAGTAACATATTCCTGTAACTTGCCCAAAACTGACATTTATTCTCAAGACTTGCTAGTATCTATTCTTTACATACAAATTATTTAGACTATATCTGTTCCAATAGCCTATAGTATTTAGATAAGATAAGTATGGATAGCCTAATTATTGGAATAGATAATATTGTAATACTGGTATCTAATGAATGTAGAAAATAGAATAGATTTGCTTAACTTTTGGAATATAACTATTGGAATAATAGTTACTGTCTAAATAATACATAGGCCAAGTAGTAGCTATTGATATATTAGTAGGCTATCTAAATAATAGATATAGCCTAGTCTTGTATGTATGTCAAAACGTCATAGGAACTAACGGCTACAGGACAGGCCTATAAACTCCACCTCCCGAAAAAATGCAACACACACCCATTTGTGTGTGAGATCTATTCGCAGATTCCATGGACTCCACCCTGCTGTTCTGCAAGTTTCAGGAAATGTTCAGTCGAGCGACTGGAAGAAGTTGACATCTGTTTTCATGCTGTGTGGAACATAGATCACAACGGAGTTGCCTGGGTTAAGACATTGGAATTGTTTTACATTCTGTAAACTACTACCTGTAATCTGTGTTCTTTAGTATCAATACGGTATCTGGAAATCCCAATCATAATTTTCGTAGTGATTGCCAACTGCCTCGCATCGCTGCTTTCATAACGTGGTGAGTAGATAGACGACACAATCTATCAATTTTCGTTATAGCGATTATTTGTCGTAATACTGCTAATAAATTGTTGTACGATGGTTATGTTTGCTATATGGAAGACACAGAGGATCTGAGCCTTTGTTAGCATCGGAGAGAAGCGTTGCGTTTTTGGCTCCTAAGTGAAAAGGCTTTTTGTGTAGCCTGCTCCTCTAGCGGGCTTATGTGCATTTGTATCCTTATAGAAGAGTTTACATAAATAAGTACTAAAACGCCAATTGGATTAGCTTTTCTATCGCATATATTAGCCAAACTATATACATCTGATCATTTTGTTTCTTGTTGTGGGAAATTAGGATGCTAGTGGTAATCTTACTGCATGCAATAGCCTACTGTAAAACCAAATAGCCTGTGTTTATAACACCTTGGCAATTTAAACGAATATTTAAAAGCCCAGTGCAATACAAATACAAACATTGGACATAGCGTTGTTTGTGAAAGCTAATGTAGCCTATAGTGTGTAGTAGACTGTGCATTTTTTTATAGAATAATCGATGTGCATGTGTATGTGCATCTACTTATGAAAAAAATCCTAGGTACCCAAAAGGTAATTGTGTGTGTGTTCAATCAAGTGAAACAGTAGTATAGTGAACTTGTGTGTAAAATGAAAGGGAGGATTGGATTTTGGATGTGACAGCGTGGATTATTTACAGTTTTTCACAATTGCTAAGGGACATTTCTTGAAACCTTGACCCATTTTCTCAAAACTTTAAACACAAAAACTAAATTTCACAAAACCACTGACTCTTTGCAAAATACATCTTCCTCAAAATCATTGAATCTGGTCAAAATCAAACAATGCTTTCAGAACATACACAGCCAGTACACTACAGAGCCTATAGACACTACATCAGTCAATGGATAATTTAGCGTCCAAGGCATGTTACAGAAAAGGGTTAATTAGACCTACAGTTTAGGAAATGCATTTTGCAATTTAAAACCGTCACAACTGACTACTACAGTGAAGATACAATACTGTAAGTACTGTCAGTAATAACAATATCTGTATATTTAGCACTTGCATACTGTAGTATAGTAAGCAAAAAGACGTTTTAAATTAAAAGCACATTACACTCAATATAGTGTGCAACTGCTAAATCAAAGTCAACAAGAGACTCATTCTGCCAGCATCACATCTTTGTGCCGGGTCCAGCCAGAGGTGGGCCTCGGGGGGAAAAAACCCTCTGGCGTGTCAGATCCAGCCTTGACAACACTCTACAGTCCACACCTATGTCACCACAGGCCAATTCCATTGCCTGTAAGAGATTTTCCCTGGTGTGCTTCGGTCATAGACCTTCCACCACTACTGCCTCTCAGGTTTTTTCCATCAATTGTTAGTATCAACAATATTTGACACACTTCTGCAATGTGACTGGCTTTTATTCAGTCACGTCAACAAACAGTTGGTTTGAGCACATCATTAGAAACCAGTGTCAACATTTATTATGAGTTGTTGTGTGTGTAAACGATGACGGTTGGGTTGTACTCTAGTTGTGTTTGACGCCCATATTTACCAATTTGCAACACAAATGCATCGCGGTGCTAAAATGTGTTTTAGTGAGTGAGAAGGTGTTTATAGTTGAAGTGAGTGTATGAGATTTGCAAATAGTGTACATAACTACCTGAACTTGTTTAAGGTTTTACCAAAAGAGTGATTGATTCAACAAATGTATGTGTTCAGGCCACTGAGCATTTGGTCCAGAGAATGGGGTATACTGGTGTTGCAATTCAGAAAATAAAGGGAAAGAGAATGCAGTAATTGGTCAATTAGTCATTGGTCAGACCGTGTGCTACATTGGGTGAATCTTTTGAATTTAACATTTTGTTTTACATTTGCTATATTCAAATGCTATAAGATATATCATCATGAACACGTATAAAAAGGCAACCGTTACCATGGCAATGAGATGCTTATGATATTAAGTAGAATAAGTAAAATGCTATTGATAGAAACGGTGAGTAAATAGGAACAGTAAGTAAGGATAAGAATTAAAGGATAAAGATTTTAAAAAAAAAGTTTGCTTTGTGGGTGTGCCAATGGAGTTACATTAAAATACAAATCCATCTGTAATAATAAAATATATGTGGAAATATAAAGACGAATACATTTAGCTTTTCTTTAACAATTATTACATGAGATGTACACTATTATAACCTCATCTCAAAGTAACCAAGATGAGGTAATGGTGATAATTTATATTTATACAAGATCAGGCCTAAGATATAGTAAAATGGTATCTTAATTACTTTTTTAACCATCCATTCATAGTAATTGTGGATACCTTACTGGCTACGCTGCCCAAATACATCACAGAATGAATAAGATATAGGCTTATAAACTCCATTCATGGATGCCAGTATAGCCCAGTCACAGTTAACAAAGCAACACGGTGATTATATCCTACCCGTAGCCTTGTGATAGCATTGCTGTTAAATATTGTTACAGTTTACAATATCTAGCCTCAAATATGGGATCAAACAGAATGTCCCTGTGTGAAGGCCTTCTGCTAGTAATGTGGTTTGTTTTAGGCTTCAGTGGCACACAAACCTGAAGCACAGTAACCCTTTAACAACGATGAGTCAGAAGTATGTCTAGGCCCACATGACGTATGGTGATAATGACACTCGTCTTTCTGCCTGATGTAATCATATAGCCATGGTTGGTGGTGGATGAAAAGGGTTTGTTAGTCCTACCTTTAAACGTATACATGTACACATTCCACATTTCTATTCTTGTATATATTCTCTTCAAATGAACCTTGTTTGTTCGGTGCTATTTGAGCACTGTATCATTATGTCTGATGAAGCACTTTTTCCCATTTTGGATTTTCTGTGCTGTTGACGTGTTGTTGGTGTGTTGTCATGTGTAAGGTTGGGCTAGCTCTTAAATTGTCCTTCAGACCTCATGCCCTAAAAGATAATTCCCTGTGAAAATGAAAACAAAATGGTACTGTAGTTTGTCTAAAATGCTACTTATTCCTGTGTGATGATCTGTTTTTGTTGTAGTATAGATATTTGAAATGTAAAACGTTAAAAATTATATCTTTATCCTGCCTACAGTATATCTTGTGACTGTTTGAGGTTTGCGTTGTAATTGTTTAACCAATAAAGTATTACACACCAAAGATATGTTCTTGTAACTTGTGGTTGGACTGGTTGGATAGTGCTGTTTGATAAGAATGTGGTGAAACGGCAGTTTTTGTAAAGTACAATGTTGACTGAAACTACTTGTTGAAGTGATCCCTCAGTCTAGAAATGTTATTGCGTTGTTGTTATTATTATTATTATTATTATTATTATTTTCTATCCAAAACTCTTGTAACCATGAGTGTAATAACTTACCAATTAGGCTAAAAACACACTATACAATAGAAAGGGCTAATATTGCTATAGCCATATCCTGTGTTTAGGTTGTGTTGTTTACAGCATGCATCTCTGTCATCCTCATTTGCATTCTTAGTTCTTCATGACCCACCTGTGTACAGCAGGTGTGTAAAGTTAAACCTGAGCACAGGGAAAACCTGGCCTGGTTGGGTGTTCGTAGTCATTTCCTCCTACTTGGTGTAGACCTCTGCGGTGTCCTACTGGGTGTAGACCTCTGGGGTGTCCTACTGGGTATAGACCTCTATGGTGTCCTCCTACTGGGCGTAGACCTCTGTGTTGTCCTACTGGGCGTAGACTTCTGTGGTGTGCTCCTATTGGGTGTAGACTTCTGGGGTGTCCTCCTACTGGGCGTAGACCTCTGTGTTGTCCTACTGGGCGTAGATCTCTGGTTAATTTTGAAACTATTGGACAGCGCTGAACCAATTAGCATTGGCAACTGTTCTATTCGGCTAGCTCTACCACCACCAGCTTGACTTCAACGTCATCTCACTAACTTACGCTGATTGCACCGCCAGAAGGGTGGCTGTGCGAACGCTAACGCCAGCAGGGTGGCCGTGGTAACACTAATGCAAACAGGGTTTCCAGACTGATCTCAGCGAGAAGAACTTGATCTGAGAGCAATAGTAGGGAAAACCCCTCCTTTTGTCTCAACATTTGTTCCGTGTCCTTCCCCAGGAGACATGTCCAAATCAGACTACCCCCCTGGGTATGATGATACCCACGCCCCTCTGTACGGCCCCCAGGGCGGGAGTTACCCGCCTCCCCAGGACGGAATGTACCCTCCTCCGCCGGCCTACGGCTTCCCGTCTTACGGTGGTGGCCCCCCGCCTCCAGGCCAGCCCGGCGCCGCCTACCCCCCGGGGCCAAACGCCATGCCGTACCCGGGCCAGGGGGGCGGCTACCCCCCTGCACCATACCCAGGACACCCTCAGCAGGCCGGCTACCCCAGCCACCCTCCGATGCCCCCGATGCCGCCCATCGTCCCTCCCACCATGCCAACGGACGCCTTAAGCTCAGGTAGGCTTTGGTGACTTATTTAGTTGATATCGTATGATTTACTTGGAGCCCGGCCGATGTCGGCTGTTTGTATCCGATGCGATGTCGATGTTTCAGTGGAGAAATATTTGCAGATAGTATCTATTGATTTGTCTATTATGATAGCTGAAATGAAAGTACCCTTTTCTGCATGGATTGTGAAGGTACTCAGAATATTCCTTGCATCTAAAAATTACATTTTCTTTGTCCATTCTAAACAAAACGACACAGTTTAGCATTTTGTGAAATACATGTAGTTGCATTTGTAAAGTGACATTTGGTAATAATGAAAGGGGCTTTTTTTTTAATAGAATTATTTGTTAAATGTATTATTTCTTATTATCGTCAGTAATACTTTATGGCAGCGGCCGTTCACAATTTTGACCTGTGGCTCTAAAGTAGCTCGCCAATGCCTGCCATGCATGTACGAGTGTTAAAAGGCTGACAGTGTGTCTCCATTGTTGCCACAGATGATGGGTTTGCAGCAAGTGGCGATGTTTGGGACAGTCTCAGCATACGTCATGCCTTCATCAGAAAGGTAACGGTGAAAACTGCAATTTCAGGTTGCTGAAGAAATGTCCGTGCTGCGTTGGCAGGTCTGTTTCAGAACAGACCAGACGTGCAATAACATTTATCTTTTTTAATGTTTTCAGGTATACATGATTATAGCTACGCAGCTCCTCTTCACGACAGCCATTGTGGCAATATTCACATTCGTGTGAGTTGTGTGTGTGTGTGTGTTAGGGCTGGCCCCAAATATTTTATTATTTGGGTATTCGTTCGTTGGGTATGTATTTGATTAAAATATTGGGATTCGAGTATTCGTTTTCACACATTATTCATGCATGTTTTCCCATTAATCCCTACTGTCTTCATATAAACCCACATGTTGAAATGCCTGCCCTACACTGTGTCATCGACACAATTGATTGCAATTGTCTCAGTTTGTAAGAAGAGAGTGAGGCTATTCATTCAACACACACTCTTATTGGCAAATACAGGAGGTATATGCTATTGAACAGCTCTGACTGGCTCAATTGACGTGTCAATCAAAGTGTCCATTTTGAGCGCATGGCTATGTTTACATGTATGCTCACTGAAGCTAGGAATTGAAGAATACTTCTGTTATACTTCTTAATTATAGTTAAGTGTTTTTAATGGTGTTTTTGAGAGAGTATTCAAATACTAGTTCAGAAATAACATCAAGTATTCTAAACCTGTAAAATGGTATTCGGGACAGCCCTAGTGTATGTGTGTGTTTGAGTGGTTTTGCGAGTCTGTTAACTTTACCTCTCTTCCTCTTAGTCAACCTGTGACAGCATTTGTTAGAAAAAACCAAGCGGTTTACTGGGCATCCTTGTAAGTACAGTGCTATAGTAGTGTAAATGTATGTCCTCAATACCTGTGGTTTTGCTGGTGTACTAATAGTTTTTGACATTTTAGCGCAGTGTATTTCGTCACTCACATGGTGCTGGTGTGTTGTAAGGGACCTAGGTAAGTGGTTATCAACACAAACATCCGTACTACGTACATTAGGGGTGTCGCAAAATAACAGACAAAAAAAAAGCTTTGATACCTCACACGACAAAACATACAATAAACAAAGTTGTCATGGGCGAATATGTGTGTGTGTGTGCGTGCGTGTATGTAAATCACAACGCTATCTATCTTGTTATAATTAATTATTTTGGTCACAATCGTGTAGTGAAAATATTGTGACACCCTAATGTACATACTGTATGTACATGCGTAATAATCACAAAATTGTATTTAACTTATATGCACTACATTATCTACAGGAGGAAGTACCCATGGAACCTCATTCTGCTATTCATCTTTGTAAGTTAAAAACTCCTGGAATGATTAGCATGAGTCAAGACATGCTTGACAGGCTGGTTTCCTGTACTGGTTGACTTATATTTTTAGACCACAACAGACCAGATAGGAGATAGTCCAAGCATTCAGAGTGGAATTCTTAGAAGAGAGGTTGAGTCTTTTTCTGTTTAACAAGGATATTGTTGAAAATACTCTACTTTTTAACTGTGAGATACTATGGTTAGCTATACTAACATTAGTAAAAATCACATTCAAGAAATGCGTTATGTATATGACGCATTCGCATCTATCATTCTCTAACATAAAATATACTATATTAATTGTGGTTAAGGTGATATAAAGATCTGTATTTGTCGAAAGCAGAAAAGTTATATTTTGTAAAGTGGGGGAAGGGGTGTTCCACTTAATGGCATTGGGGAGATAATTTAAAACCCTGGGGCCTCATGTATCAACAATTGCGCAGCTTTCATACAAAAAGATGAAAATACTCAAAGTGCGTACCCATAACAATATTCAGATGTATGAAACCATGTGTACGCCAGGTCCTGCGCATCTTCCTTCATACTTCCCAATAAATGTGTATTTTAGCGTACATGCACGTTTACCCCGCCTTACCTCCTCCCATAAATGACTGAAAATTATAATAATGCGCCCTTGTCCTCATCCGTTAGCCAATATGCTTATCCAGCTGCAAAACGTGTAAAAAAAAAAAGAAAATTCACTAACTGAGATTGATGTTTTGATCACAGATGTGGAGACACGGATATATTTTATATTTAGGAGTTTATCCTCCGGTATCAGCAGTAGAAATTCAACTGAGTGGCAAATGACTACAGCAGTCAATGCATTGGGTTCCGAGAACCACGTCAGAAACTATTAAGAAATAGGATATTGAAGTCGATAAAGAGAAGAGTTGATTGTGTGGCCGCTAAACTCACACGAAGAAAGGAAGGATGGCTGAAATAATAGAAAGATATTGCCAATACTATGTTAATACTATGAAAGATATAAAAAGGATGAAATTGGATAATTAATGAATGAATTAGAACTGGTTAAACAGTATATGCGGGTGCATGGATCCGTGCATAATTGCCTCATGTATATGGATATCTGTGAGTGTCAGCAACAGCAAATATTCTTAAACAGAGACAATTGCAGCGCATGGCGATCTTCTTGCACAGTGAGTAAGATATTTAATCTGTAGTAAACTGCGGTGCGCACAATGGCGATATAGAGAGGATGACTATAGGCCTACATAACAATGGCCAGCCGGCGTGTGCAGTAGCCTACTCACACTCTCCGACACCTCAAGAACGCTCTATTGAGTTATAGAGATCCCTTTGGGCTCCTTGCTAACGCCTTCATTTTGTAATCCTAATCCTAACCTAACTAAAATTGATTTTTTAAATTAATTTGACACACAAGTTTAACAGACAATATTATGTTGCTTACATAAATATACAGATGATAGAATTCAACGTTTTGGGTTTTGACTTTTCTGATGTTTAACCTCATTATGCTATGATCTAATTTATGTTTGTGGTCATCGGATATGTTTTTTTCATGGACAACGCCATGTTGCCTTCTAGTAACTGGAGGGGACACATGTTTGGTTTGGTGCTTTCCAGATTGAAATCGACGGCACGCTAATTTTGATAAATCACACTTTGTGCGTGAAAACCAGCATATACAACATTTTCGTGCATACATAATGTTGATCCATAAGGCCCCTGATCTTTTCCCAAGCAAGGAAATGAGGCAAATCTGTATCACAAATAGATCGTGTAGGTTCACCGTGAAATATCATACATGTGTATATGAGTCCCATCGGAATGTTTAAATCACAGTTGAACTAATTTCCATTACGGAGACAAAAGGGGAATAATTGATGTTGGTTGGTAGGTTGGTTGTATATATTTGGTGAGTTGAGAAATGCTTTGGGACTGGAATGCTTTAAATATATCCTACAGGTTTGAACACTATACACATTACTTTAGCTATTTCAAGTATAGTCAGCTATTTAAAGCTAAATGTAAGTTACACTTTGTCAAGTTCACCAAGTTTCTACTTGTTTAACTCCATTTTTATTTTATTTAAGACTTTGGCCTTGTCCTATATGACTGGTGCCATATCCAGGTGAGACACACACACACACACACACACACACACTGTACATATATGGCTAAGGTACTGGATCTCCAGAACTACAATACAGTACATGACCTACAATGCCAAACCACCCAGCTAACTTAGTTTCCTCCTTCACCCTCAGTTACTATGATACAAAAGCGGTGTTCCTCGCCCTGGGTATCACTGCCGTGGTCTGCATCGTTGTCACCGTGTTTTGCTTCCAGACAAAGGTGCGTACGCCTGTCCGTCGTCGCTTTGTCACGGTGACACCTTGCCGTGTGCTTGATTGTTGTTGCTGTGGTTTCCTCTGTCAGGTTGACTTCACCAAATGCCAGGGCCTCTTCGCTGTCCTCGCCATTGTAATGCTTGTTGTTGGCATCATTGCAACCATTGTTCTTTCCTTCAAATATGTGAGACAACTACACACACTTTTTAAGTTATTTAAACGTTCATTTAACCAGATTATCTCATGAGCTAACGCCACACTTTAAGAGAGACCTGGTCCAAACTTAGTTAACATTTTCATAACATCTACTTTGTTATTACAGATTCCATGGCTTCATATGCTTTATGCGGCACTGGGAGCCATAGTCTACACCCTGGTAAGTGCTATACTAGTGTAGTTTGAGTTTTGGTTAGGTTTTTACAAATTAAAGGACCACTATGAAAAAATGAAATTACATCTTAAAACCTCTTCATCCCTAGGTGGGTCATGCACGGAACTTCCCTGCACCCCCCCAACTTGTCGAGTTATGGTTATTTTTTCATATATATGTCTAGTTACTATTAATAACAGTAATTGTAACTAGACATGCATATGTAAAGATAGTCTGGCCTCAATAGGCCAGACGTGTATATTAAGTTTATATACACATCGGCCTAGTGATGAAGGGGTTTTAATGGTAACTGGGTACACAGGAAAATGTAAATATTTCTTTAAACGTATATTCATTTTGTGTTAGAGGTCTATGTTTGAATGTTGACCTTTTAAATATACTTTATTAAATATGGGAGTTTTTCTAATATCAAATATGTCTACTTATTTGTGCAAGACCTGATTGACCATAAAATACACCTGGGGCCTCATCTATCAAATGTACTTACGCACAGATTTTATCTTAGAATATGCGTACGCTCAAACCCACGCCTAAATTCAGATTGATAAAAATTATGTTTGACGTGGAAAAGTACTTTGCTCCATGTCAGGGTTCAACTGGGCGTACGCACATTTAGATGCAGCAACATTGGAGTACTGCAGGTATTTCAGAGGTTAGGAGCGTGATAGGCCTACTAAAACCATACTATGCTACTTGTATGGTATGTACAAACACACATACTGGTTTTCCAAAACCCTATCTACACATTCATAAAAAATGATCCACTTTCAGTCAATCCACTGAAACATTTCACTCAATCTATAGGATACCAATGGTTTGCGAGAGAATAGTAGAATTGGCACTTCCCGAATATATATCGCCGTTTTTAGAGCATGATGACAAATGGTAAGCAATTAACCTACCGTTTGGCAAGAGCTGTAATACGATATTACAGCATTACTGCAACAGTGGGTTTATGGCTACAGAAACATTCAAAGTAGAAGTTAATGATTGGTTAGCAAACTTACGCCATCTTTACTTCGAGGCATCATTCCTTTGTCACCTCAGTAGGCTTACATAAATATTCCTTTACACTAAAGAGGCGCAGCAGAATGTGAAGGAGGGTTTTGTTAGCATAGTATTGCCTAAGGTCATATTGGAGTAATAGATTACAAACATGTTGTCATACGAGCACCCCATGAAATTGCGAGAGTATGCGTGTGTTAACCACATTGTTCTCTGGTGATTAAAAACAAATTTAATTTGCATGTAATAATGTGCAACTTGCAATGCGCATATGGCAAATCTACAGTAGCCTATATGCCAATGCAAAGTGGCCAGAGCCAACGCACAACTCCATTGTTCGTAATTGCATTGTGCGTCGTCGAGGCGGGTATACGGTTGCCTGGCTTTTAGGTAAACTACTTTTTCTTTGTAGGCCTATTTTTATGTTTACAAATAATGCAAAAAAAAAGTATGCACATTAACCATAATGTGCATTTACGTTTACAGCATTTGGCAGACGCTTTTATCCAAAGCGACTTACATGTAGTACATGTGTCAGTAGTTGGACAGGTCGTATACCAGC
>JAODUH010085228.1:0-14941 GCA_027564835.1 Typhlichthys subterraneus
TTGGCAGAGAGAGAGAGAGAGAGAGAGAGAGAGAGAGAGAGAGAGAGAGAGAGAGAGAGAGAGAGAGAGAGATAATAGTTATCAGTTTGTACATTGAGTTGAGTATCAATAGAGAGGCACTGTGCTCTTTCACTTCACTCCTGGAGGAGCAGGGCCTCCTGGCATACCTGGCTGTATGCTCTCCACACATCACCTCCTCCTCAAACACACTCATCTCCTCTGCTTGAGAGCCTAGAAGGCTTCTCCCAGCCAATAAAAGCCTGGGTTCCATCACTATACAGTGTAGGTATCCTCATGAAAAATGCTAACCTCTAAGTGCTACACTAAATACTTTACAAAGCTTATTTGGATAATAACATCTGGAAAATGAACAGTAAATCATTTTAAATTTAAATCTTCTGTGTGTGTGTGTGTGTGTGTGTGTGTGTGTGTGTATGTCCATTCAAGAGGGACGAGCTGATTAAAGGCACCTGCATTGAATTTGGACAATGCCATCAGAATGCCTTCTCTACTTCCCAAACTGTTTTAAATTATGCATTAATCAACATCTCTGGTCTCCTTTCGTGACTGGGCCATATCGAAACATTATGGGTGATCTCCAGTCCTCAGCAGCGTTGTGCACTTTGTCTTGATAACTGATCAGAACAGCCTTGCAGCATTCGTTTAATGGACTCTAGAAGCTCAAATGAAATAAAGCCAGCTTATTATGTTATAGCTCAAAAGGTTGTTGATCTCACATATGAAAAGCTGTGACTGAATTGAAGGTAGCTTGCCTAAACAATCCCTACAGCAGGTGCAAAACTGTTTCAGTCATAATCTCCTAAAATAATCCCTTAATAAACATGCACATTTGATAAAAAAGACACATTCATTCTTCATCTCTGTTTGATACAGTAACAGACCAACAGATCTGTAGACAATACAATACTTTCCCTGATTAGACATTCTCTGTTAATGGTTATGTAATGCACAGCTCGTGATACACACATGCCGAAACAGTAGTTGCCGTGTTTTTTCCATTAGTGTTGCAGAGGAAACCTTCAAACCCAGAGAGGCACATTCAAAGTAGGGATGTTTATGATGTACATATGTGTGTTTGCGTGTTGTATGAGCAGAAATGTCAGTGTGAAAATCACCAGGACCAGATGCCGGATCACATAGCTTTCAGCTCTGCGATCCAGTGATTGTCTTCCCTCTGTCAGTGATAACACAATGAGGTCATTGAGAGTTAACCTGACTCTGAACATCTCAATACAAACCGTACTCCCCTAAGCATGCACGTACACCCACCCATGCGTTCACGAAAACAACAAGCGCAGCCAGAGGGCTAGCGCATGTGCGGTCATGCACACACACACACGCACACACACGCACACACACACACGCGCACACGCACATGCAAACACACACACACACACGCACACACACACACACACACACACATGCACACACACACACACACACAAACACACACATACAGTCTTGTGGTGCTGCAGGATATGGCCTCTCCAGTCCAAAGCCTCTGATGTTTTCCTTGGAGTGAGATGCAGCACAACCTACAGGGGGCATTCTCTACAGCTGAATGGTCAAACAGGCCTGGCTCGGCCCTAATTGAACTCACAGATAGAGAGATATGCATCGGGGCTAGGAACATTTCAATTCATCGCTGCAGATATAGAAATACTAGACGGCGGTATGAATGAGAAGGAAGGATACGGTGAAACTGAATTACACGGCCGCCAAGACAGTGGTGTGAATATGCCCTTGTCTGTTGCCAGAGGTAACTGCCTGGCAGCTAGCTAGCTAGCGGATGCTAGGAAACACATGGATTGCAGGACAATACACAGCGGCCCGGGACCCTCAGAGTTGAACATTCTCTTATCCACAGCCCCCATGGGACTCACCAGCCTTCTGTCTCTACTTTCATTATGCTTTGAATTTCCCTTTTCCCTTTAAACATCCCCTATGGTTTAAATATTTATATCCCACTCTCCCATCCTTTTCTAAATCCTCTCCAATTGTATCGTCTTACATTTGTGTTTTTGCTCTCTTTCTTTTTGGGGGGTTTATTTTGTTCGTTCTGTATCTTCTTTCGTTCCCATGCTTAGTGTGTGTGTGTGTGTGTGTGTGTGTGTGTGTGTGTGCACGCGTGTGTGCATGCGTGCGTGTATTTGTGTGTGTGTGTGTGTGTGTGTGTGTGTGTGTGTGTTTTACTTAGTTTCTTTTAAGTTTATCTGGGGGGCCAAATGTCTCACAGGCCAGAATCTACTGCATGCATATACTACTGTGTAGGTGTGTGTGTGTGTGTGTGTGTGTGTGTGTGTGTATGTGTGTGTCATTTGGTTTGCAGAGGGTGATGTGATATATTTGCAAGTGTGATGAGTGTGTGTGTATGTGCATACACATTTCCCCTGTGTGTGAGGTGTGGGGGGGCGTGTGTGTGTGTGTGCGTGTGTGTGTGTGTGTGTGTGGGGTGGGGGGGCGTGTGTGTGTGTGTGTTTGTGTGTGTTTGTGGGGTGGGGGATTGGTTATTGATCTCTGGAAGGTTTCAGTAGGGTCTTGGAGCTGGCATCAGCAACACTAGTACGCATTAAGGATACAAGCAGATTGAAAGCAGACGGCCTTTGAAGTGCTCAGTGTGGTCTTCGGCACTGACAAGAACCCTGTTGGCACCGGTGAAGCCAGCAAAGGGCATAAGAATTGTGTGATACTTCTTCTTAAAGTAATTGTTTCAGAGTGCTTTGACCTGGCACCAGCACTGAGACTGAACGGGACTGAAAGAGGGAAGCACTTGCTGAAACGAAGACGACTCTACTGAACACCATGGCTCCCAGAACCATAAATCTCTTCCCGAACTCATCTATCTTTGAAACACAACTGCTAAAAATGTATATGGATATCAGGGCTCCTTAAGAGCCAATGAGCTCTTAAGGTGCAGGGAGAAGTGCCAGTCACTCAGTGTCTCAGATTTTGGTAGCGGCGTATGGAGTAGCAGGCTAAAACAACATTGTGGTATTACTGGTTTCAACCACAAGGGCAATCCCACACAAAATCAATGTATCTAAAGTATATATCTACAGTAAGTAACAAGTGTATATTTTCCCATGCAGGTACAGCATGAAGCATTTTTTTGGATGCTGGCCTGTGTGTTTGAGTGTGTATGCGCTCACGACTGGGTGAATCTGAGGCTTCGGAGTGTAAGAAAGCTGTTTTAATGACTAACAGGCCAGCGTAGCTCGTGGCCATCGAGAAAATGTTTATTTTGATGGATGAGCCAAGAGCGGCCAGCTGGTTTGAGTTGGGAACAATACGGGAGATTCAGGCTCCATCTGGATCTGATTTTCTTCACTTCTCAACCCCCTTTTCTCTAGCATCCCTGCTTCTCTCTCTCTCTCTCTCTCTCTCTCTCTCTCTCTCTCTCTCTCTCCTCTCTCTCTCCACAGGCCACTAGTCTATCTCTTCATTTCCTGGGTAGCCCCCACCTCCTTCCCTCCACTGTCTAATTTCTTCTCTGTGACTCTCACATACCCCTACAAGCCCCCGATGATTGGAGCTGATCAAGTAATGAATGATTCATAGCGGAGCAATCCTGCTTTATTGTTAAAAATGAATCAAAACAAAAGGAGCGGCTAATCTTTAAATTATTGACATCTTTGCTCTTTTGCACATTCTCTGGGAGTGCAAGGGCGGTTATTGGGCCCTGCGGTGGATCAATTTGGGACTTAGTACCAGACCGAATACTGGCATTTGCATCAATAGCAATCTCAGAGCTGGACTGCAGTGCACGAATCACCACGTCCTGTTGTGTGTGTGTGTGTGTGATTGTGAGCACGTGCAACTATTAGGTCACTGTTTGTGCATGTATACGTATCATGCGTGTTGCATTCATCTTGTAGCATGCATTTTCCCCCAGAGAGCTGGTGGCTATGGGGTGCCTTGCAGCCTGGAGGTCTCCTGCTCCTAACACCCCCCCTCCCCCCAACACCTCTGCGGTCACTCTGTGGTCACAAGCCTGTTCCCACAGGATGCAGTAAAGTGGGGTTTTCCCTCAGTTCACTGATTCATAGGCAGAGACGCTTGAAATTGTTCATGCGCTTGCACACACACACACACACACACACGCACACACGCGCACACACCCACACCCACACGCACACACACACACACACACACACGTGTTCCCTTGTAGGATGTATCATAAATATAAATGCATCCTAAAATCTATTTTGACATGTTGGTGTGGCATTAGCCTGGCAGAGAGGTCTGCCATTGCAAGTTCGATTGACAATATCAAGCAGTATTAACGTTTGATGTTGGCAGTTGGTGGTTGGGAGTGAACACAGTGTGCTACACAACACATACTGTAACCTAGTGTATGCTAACCATACCATTACCCTTGGGATCCCTGAATTATGCTTCAATGGGGCCACATTTGTGTCCAGAAATGATTGTTTGAAAATTAAATTACATTTCAGGTCAGGGTCATGATGGAATGAAGTCAGACAAACAGCCCATGGGTCTCCATCACGCACACACGCACACACACACACACGCAGGCACGCACACACATGCTACAGCACAGAAATAAAACTTGTCATGTCATGTTATTCAGTCTGTGTTGAATTAGGTTCACTTTCATTATTGAAAATGTGTTTAGAAAAGGGAGAAAAGGTAAAGGAAAATAATGGACCTCTGGAAATAACCTTTTTTAGTATATGATGAATAATTTGATTTGTTCATGTTCTTGGCTACATTTAGCTCTGTTCTACATTTAAAAATTGGGGATGTGCACACGCACACGCATGCACACATGCGCGCACACACACACACACACACACACACATTTGATCACATCAGATAACATAACAACACATCATAATCTTTGATTCATTCTATATTCATGTAAACAAAACACAAACAAGTTCTGAATTATTCTGATTCAATCCAGTTCACACGTGGGCGAGATCATTTTGACAAATATCTTCCAATAATGTTTTTAATTCTGTGGCTTTCATTACAAGGAGATCAAAGTGCAGTTCAGTGAGAGAGAGAGAGAGAGAGAGAAAACATCTGTTTAACATCCAGCACGCCCACATTTAACATATACGCATATTGTTGTCATGTGGAATTACTCCTTCAAATATCTTTTCATCATGTGCCTTTTGTGGACCTGCGACAATAATTCTGTGAATGCTCCATGTTGTTCCATGAATCCGTCTCTCAATCTCCAGATGTTCTTCTGCATGCATGTAAAGCTGACATTGTCAATTACACAGTAGGTAGTAAAGGTAGGTGGATAAGATATATTTTAAAAAGTAATTTGTATCCTGCAAATGGATGGAGTGGCACTTACTGTATAGTGCGCACTATGGACTCTTGTGGAATACAATTAATAATTGTGATAATCTTATGGTCATTTTTTCATTTTTTAAAATTGTTTGTGATATCTCCTGTATTGTAGGGGCTAATCCTAAATATCTTATCATAAAATCTAACCATAACATTTAAATTGTCCTAAGTCCTGAGCACTAAGATGATTGTCTGCCTGTGTTTTCAGTTATATTGATGATTTTGAGGGAGGAGGGGCACATACAGAACCTACTTGATTGATTAATTAATTGATTGATTGATTGATTGATTGATTGATTGATTGATTGATTGATTGATTTACAGCTTGAGTCTCTTACAGTATATAGATTTTGTTGTGAAAGAGACAATTGACAATCTTCTTTGATTGATATCTTGAGGATATTCAGTTCTATTTAAAAATGTACAGTGATCTCTGCAGGACACAATTGAAAAGAACTGCACAGTTAAATTTGTGTTTGAGATAATGTGTTGCTATATGTGAACTTGCTAATATGTACTTGCTAAGGAATTCAGTAAAGTATTCAGTTAAGCCAAATAGTGGTTAAACTAAAATGCATACGGTGAAGGTTTATATGCGATCACACACGATGAAGGCAGCAGAAAAATCCCAGATTTGTATTATGCTAAAACCTGTGTTTTATATGGTATTAGTAAACTAACAGATGTGATATTGTGCAATGCTTGACATTATTTATTATAGATTTTGCATTACATTGCTTTACATTTTGTGTGTACACACAATTAAATGCGCATATTAGCATTTTTATTTGCAATAATTTGAAATGACTACAAATGTAAATTTGTTAACTCCACACCAGGTTACAATTTCTTTTTTATTGCTTACAGTAAGCACGATTTTGAAAACAGGGCTAATTTTGTCAAAACACTACACACAATTCACACAATCATTCACAAATTCATATTAATTTAATTTGAACATCGGATCGAGCAGGGGGACTGTGGGTCCTCCCCCAGGAACTATTCATCATCAAACACTTAATTTCCTGAATTATAATGAATTTTTATGCAACATTTTATGCCTTTTTATTGGCACAAATTGTTTTTAAGTACTGTTCTAAATATTGTGCGGGATGCATCTCCATGATTCAAACGGCTTAATAAATGTCAAGTTTATAAAGTTATAAGTTTAAATGCACTTTCATTTCTAAACATCAGCTGTGATTTGAAGGTCTAGCTATGATCCATTGATCTGTCTGAATAGGGAGAGCCACAAACACCTTTTGGGGCTACTTGCTGTTCCCCCGTCAGCCACTACCAGCGCTTCCCCTCGAGAACGGCCGTCATCTAATGTGGGGAGGCTTGTCAAACTTTCAGAATGACAGAAATTGCCCAAAACTGTGGATGGAAACTTACATCCGGAAGCATGATATCCTCAAAGTTTAGTGGATGAAAGTGGATGTCATATTTTTGCTTTTTCAAAGTCAAGCACAAATGGATTGGTGTCACTGTAAATATACACAAAAACAGTCATGTTGCTGGCTTTTCAAACAGCTCAAGAGACCATAGTCTATTTTGTTTGTTTTTGGTTGTTTTTGGTTGGGTTTTCCTGTTTACCTGACTTTATGAGACCCCGAGTAGGATAGCAATACCTGTGCTTTTAAGTCATTTGGAACCCAGTGAAATAAGTATTAGCCCTAATAACTGCCTATATTGACTCATCCTGAAAGAACATTGCTTTAGCTGTTCCTTCACGTGCGGTCCATGACGTAATAAGAAGTACGTAGGCCTACATTGGGACCAGCAAACTTTTACTCCACCACGATTTACTCCGCTGACAAAATATTACGAGTCTACTCTGTACTGTACAGTAGCTCTCAAGTAGCCTAGCCTACACAAGCATGTTGTAGTCCATTTTGTCTACTTCTGATATTTCAGAACTATTATTCCAAATACTTATTGGAATATCTCTAGTTGATTTTGGTGAATAAACACCATACTGACATGCTAAAACTTGATTGATTGAACGCTTCGGGTAACAACAGTAACCTGTTGTCATGCGCTGGCTCGACAACAATGGCGCAAAGTGTCATACTTGATAAAGTAGTAGAATGTTTTCATAAATCGCAGCAGAAGCAATCATAATCTTAACTTCAGAAAATAGGATTTTATTACAGGTTACTCAATTCTAAATAAAATAAGCATATGTACGAAAAAGAAGTATTGCCAGGCAATACTGGTTTGAGAAGCAGTATTGCCTGGCAATACTAGCAAAATTGGCGGCCATGCTTGAAACATGCCCATAATATTGTCCTACCCTGATCTGGATCTGGTCTGCCTTGTTTGGATTTCCTGCTAATAGGCTACTGTTGTTGCATGTTTTTGACACATTTTGTAACAGTTCAAGACAGGACGAGTGCAGACATCAAAGACAAACAGGTTTAGGCTTGGCGACAGTGAAAACAACCAGATGATTAGCCAATCAACTGCCAAGTATTTTTAAAAGTGCCTGCCCTTTTACAAACAGTTTCGATGGATGGCTCCCCAAATGGACTTGTGAATAACAATCCATGTGGCATGTCAGGTTAGGACAATCTGACATGGTAGGACAGATCGACAGAACATTTTGATAAATGTAATCAATAAATTCAAAGCTGTATTATTTTGGAAGGCAGTGCTTTGAAATCGCAAAGAAGTGACATTGTGTTATATTTCAGTGTCTAACGTAGATTGTGTGTGCTTAGTGTTTTGCAAATCATTATGTGTATTGTTTTGCAAAATGTGTGAGGCTGAGAATGTGCAGAATCTGGGCAGTGGTTTTGCTCTCTGAGTGTAAGGTTTCACTAACTGTGTGTTATATATCATTTTTGTGTGGCATTCGGTAAAAGAAACTGTAATCTTTGTGAACAGTTTGTAAACACTAAAAATGTCAGAACAGTAGTCATAGCGAGAGATAGTATAGCTTTTTGAAATAGGCTTATGGGACATACAGTATAGGTTAATCTAGTTTTTATATGCATGCTATAGCTTCTGCAGAAGTCCGTCTGAAAATACGATTTAGGTCTTTCACTTTCTCTGGATTACAGGAGATTAAAAAAAAACAGGACGTTGACATGACACCAATTTACAGACATCCTCCACTTTATTAAGAATAGTAATTGCTTTACAATCAGGTTAGTTTTAGGGTTAGAGGGTTAGTCTAAAGAACAAGGATAGCACAATGAAGAGAAAACTGAAATCTGCAGGGGATCAAAAAAATAACTGTATTAGAGCCTCAAGGTTCAGTGAGAAACCTGAGTATTGTTCAGGTTTAAATCAAATGTAATGTCTCTGCTGGGGTCTGCTAGTGTGCTGGGGGCCTACATGGCATTGCTTACCTATTGGGAAAGAGCTGTTTTTAAGGCATTAAATGAACCCAACAGTGTGGTTTCCATACTGGTTTATGGCCACTTACGTGATTTAGTATTCATAGCATGCTATATTTTGTTGTAGATTATATGACTATAATAATAATAATCGACTGCCCTTGCAGATCATTTTGCATCTTATTTTACTGTGCTGTTATAGCCAGTAAATACATTACACACATTAAACACAGTATATGGACACACTGGGACTGTGTGTTTTTGTCTGGTGTATTCTTTTTGTGACTGAAAATACCTTGAACCAATATGATCTGTATTTATCAAAAGAACCACAATGCTTTCTTCTTTTATCTTGTCTTCCTTCCCAAGGACCTTTACTTTAATTCCTGCTCTTTGAATCTTCTAATCTTTCCACCATATAGCCTACCTATCCCTCCACATCACCACAGTAAGTGGGCCGGTGGCTGTCAGAAGAGCAAAACTGTGATCTGCATCTGCAGAATCGAAACTCAGTGTTCTGTGGCTCTCAGCGGCCGTAACTCAGGAATGAAAAACAAGGCTGCCGCTGAGACCAGGGGAATAGAGGTTTTGGTTTTGGAGTAGAACACTGGGGCTCTGGGACAATCTGTCCTCTGGAGTTAAAGCAACTCCAGAACCTCTGTGTGCTCTGTGAAGCAGCTTGAGCACTTTGAAATACATGTTTAATGTGTTATATTATTAATATTAGTGGAACATCTGAAAATAGACAACACTGTGGAGAGGTAAAGCAACAGTAGTCCATAGACCAACCTCTCACTCATCTCTGTGAGAACTCGAGCAGGTATTCAGTGAATGAACAACTGTAATTACTTACAGTATCAGCTCCCCATAGTCTATAATGTGTGGTTGTGGTGGTGTTTCCCAGACCCTGCCCTACCGTGCTAAGCCAAGCATGGTACTGTTAATATGTCATGTCAGGCCTGACTTATGGGCACACGTATCAAAAACTGCAACAGGAATTTCCTTTGCAGAGCTCTACGTTCTGCGACCCCCAGTCGGCCTTCAACAAATTTTTCTGACCTCTCTGTGTGACTCTGGCCCCGCCCAGTCTGACGGACCCTGACGCTGGACCCCCACACCCTTATAATGTCCTCTTTCACATGCCCCCCTGACATGGGTAATTGTAATGCCAGTAATCTCTTATCATTGTTACTTCCAGTTTTGAGTGACAAAAGCTCTCTCTCTCTCTCTCTCTCTCTCTCTCTCTCTCTCTCTCTCTCTCTCTGCTTTTCAGCTGTCACCCATTTGTCTTGTGCTTTCTGTTTGTGCTTCATTATTCCTCTGTCTCAAGAGATTCAGAGAGGCCTCCAGCTGACAAATAAAAACAGCGCTTGTAAACCTGCTGGCCTCGGCCAAGCAATTGAACACTGCCCACACCAGCCGGGAACCTGCACACACATGCATCATATGCCATGTGTGCCTACATGGACACAGACAGACATTATGTACATCTTGTAAAAACAAATGACACCACTAAGGACTAAGGGCCTGAAGGTTGCAATGTAAAACCCATCGCCTCACTTACGCATTCTGCAGGAAATAGTTATTAAATTGGATCCACGCCCTCTGCCATTTCCAAAATTAAAGCTTTATGTTAGTGCAGGAGAATATTAGATGGACTATGGTTATTTATCTTTGTTCTCTCTCTCTCTCTCTCTCTCTCTCTCTCTCTCTCTGTTTCTTTGTCTCCTTTCAAATCCACACAACACACACATTTTCCTATCTCTGTCTATTTCTGCATAAATATGCTTTGACCTTCTGGTGTGTATGAGTGTGTGTGTGCGTGATACAGATAGAGAGAGAGAGAGAGAGAGAGAGAGAGAGAGAGAGAGAGAGAGAGAGAGAGAGTGAGAGCGCTGTGACTGATCCGAGTGACAAACATTCGTTTTCCGCTCTGATAGTCAAAGCAGTGGGAACTTCCTGTGGCCAGCGCACTCACAGACCCTTCTGGAAACATTACTAATGCCCGGAGTCTGCTGTGGCATGAAGGGTAGGGGCCACTACCGTTTGACAACATACATCACCGTGCTCAGACAACCGCTGGCATTGCACTTGTGGTTAATATCTTTCACACTGGGGTTATCCTCTTAATGATCTAATACCATTCTTACAATTACAAGAATTGAGGAGTCACTACACTGACTCCTCAATTCTTGTAATTGTAAGAATGATTTATTGATGCATATACTCTAGTGACTACAGTATATGCACCTTGCTCAAGGATATGCTCACAGCTAGATGGGGATCAACCCCACAACCTTTTGGCTACATGCTAACCGCAATCATTTTCATTGTTGCTAGATTGTCTACAATGTATTTTTATTTGGGTTTACACACCATATGCATAGGAATAAGTGACAAGCTCCCCATGCAAACTAGAACTGAGCATTCTGTAAACCTCTGCTACAGATCTGTTGCAAGTATAACAGTGTGAAAAGCCTCAGCATGGCCATATACTGTATGGATGCCTTCAAGATGGTTGCCTGCTAATGACTAATGGCTGTGTGGTGCAGCAGTTCCTTTTCAGGTATAATGTAAAGCAAATGCACACTAAAAGTACAACCAGACTAACATCCTGTTAACCTGTCTACCTTTAGAGCTGCTGAGCAGTGCTGCAGCATACAGGTTCTGGCCAGGTCAGTGTTTCATCATCAAAGTGCATGTACGTGTGTGTGTGTTTGGGAGGGCTGCGAAGTTACAAAATGTTATGTTCACCAGAAAACTGAAAACAGATTATTTGTTGTTCTTTTTTTTTCAGTTCTGATGAATTCAGTTGTTCTGAGACACCGTGTTTCGCAAGAATGACATGTGTTGTGGGAAGGCCTGTTTCTGCCGTGGTTGGGAGGCAACCACATGTTGGGTGTTGATAGGTTGCTTGAGCCATGCCAGTAATCGCACCCTGCGGGCACACACTGGGATCAGTGTGCCAAGAGATGCCAAACCACACATCGATCTGAGGGTTCTCATTGGGGTTAGCGTGGTATGATCAACCAGGAAGGATGACCAAACTCCATGCCGTCAAGCACATAGACGTTTTTAGACGTGTCCAGGTGAAACGTGGCAGAACATACATATATGTTTTGTGTTATGACTACATAGAAACAATCATTTGTAGGAAGGCAAAGGAGCTTCTGGATCCAATGTATTGTCACAGAGACGATAAATAGATTTCTGCCACTTATGTGCAATGTGTATTAATGTGTGCCCATATTGTATATGCTTGCATGGTTGCTCATGTGCATGTGTGTTACAATTTTACTGGTTCCTACTTACCAACACCCCTCAGTAGTGACCTGTAACTAATCATACACATGCTACAGTAGATACCTGACAAAATTCAGTGAAAATATAAAATGTTTTACATAATTTGGACAACCAGAGGTAGAGCAAAAACTTCTTATGGTATAGCCTACCACAACCTTGTAAATGTGTAATTGAACGCCCTATACCTTTGCCTGCTGTTTCTTGCTATATTCAAAATTTCAAACGGGTTTTCTAAAAGAAATGTCACGTTGTTAGCTGGTTGCTCTAGCCTGCGCTGCTTGCAAACTATCTGACAGGGAAAGTTCCAGTGCGGACTATGGTGGGCTACTGCACGTTTGATTGGGCGCATTAGGGCTCACTGCAGGAACATCTGGCCACAGATTTACTGTGGGTCGCTGTGGAGTTTCTGTCACTGCCCTACATGAAATCTAGCTACGCTACACACTTGTAGGGGAAGAAAGCAGATAATGTGATATGTGGAAGGTGAAATGTGTTTAAACACTGCATTCTGTGTTTTCTGATTTGAAAACTACTTTTGGTTCGGAATTGAATAGTTCTACATAAACAATTATCGATTTTAAAGTATTTTAAAGTTCTATGTTCTCAAGTGGATGAATCTTCGGGCACTGCCCTTATGGATGAGCCACTACTAATTATTTGCCATGCTATAATCGCTCAAGTTTCAATTGAAACCAAACAATCTCACAGAAAGCTCTGTTCTCTCACTGCTGAATCACCAGTTGTTCCACTGGACCCAGAGCCACTGAGTACTTCACCTCACCACGGGCTGCTTCCTTCAGGTGAACAGGGGGCGTAGACAGTATATTATGCCTACAGTCTATAGGACTGCTTGGGGAGCCATGTTCCCTTCCAAGACACGTAGTCACTCAGACTCTCTTCTGACAGATTGAGAACCTGGCTGTGTGTGTTTTGGTATATGTGGATACACACAGGCACACACACACACATACAGGTACAGTAAAGGAAGACACACACATGCATGCCTGTGCGCACCCGCACACACACACACATGCACAGATCTGTGTGTGAGTGGATGGGGGAGAATTTTGAGAGAGCGCTCAGCAGTATGTATAAACCATTCTTGTTTTGTTTTTCTAAGAGAGGGTGAATGTGTTTTTTACTTACTAGATTTTAAGCAGACTTTATGTTCTACACCTGATCTCTCTCTCTCTCTCTCTCTCTCTCTCTCTCTCTTTCTCTCTCTCTCTCTCTCTCTCTCTCTCTCTCTCTCTCATTCCAAACTGATATACTCTATTGTAAGAACCCATCGATTTGTAGCATTTTCCTCTCCAGCTCCATTCGTGTCTCCTGCATGGACCCCCCTCATTTAAAGTATATGTGACCCAGTGAGAAGTAACTAACGGCCTGCTTGTCACCATGTTGTTGCTGTACATTGTAGCACATTCTTTAGATAGGATAACTCCAGATAGCTAAGAGACTTGAGCAACAGTCTTACCTTAAAAGTTCATTAAGATCAATCCGTCAACATTGACAACAACATTCCCATTTAATAACATTGCATAGAGAACATCCTAAATATAGATTAAATTAGCAAAAAGCAGAAAGTAATAAAATGTAGTACTGAAAGCAAAACGAATAAGTAAAACAGATAGACAGATGTTTTATTTCTTAATATTGAAACATAACAAAGTAATATTTTGGAGCCCTTAATTCCAAATGCACTAAAAACAAACAACAACAATGTATTACTCCATTACACATTATTATAATGGAAAATAAGTGATTAGCCTATAATTAATGAAGGTTCTGTCACCCATCAACATTAGTATAGGCTTTTCCAAGAGGAGTGTGGACTGGCTGATCTCTGCTCTTAAAACAACTCCTCCCAGCCTGATGTGTAAGAAGTCATCTCTAGCCCCCTGCCAATGCCTTCTGGTTTGTTCACTGGTTCAGAAATGTCTCTCACGTCTTCTTTAGACAAATACACACACTGTACAATGAAATAAAAGGGCTGCTTTGCTGAGGTCTGCTATGATTTCCCAATATCTCTCTGTGGGGTCTGGACCTTAAATCCCACTGAAGGGACACAAATACCTCCACACACACACACACACCCACAAATACACGGTGAAGAAGTAAGTCAGAGGCTACAGTTCCCATCAAACTGTTATGTTCACATTGCTACAGTGGCTTCATATGCTAAATGGTCAGAATATGTTTTATCACATACTTCAGAGTCAGCCAGTATTTAATCATACATAGGCCTATTCATATACAGTATGTCTGTCTGTTTGTCTGTCTGCCGGCTTCCATCTAACACACTGTCTGAAAATGTATTAATTTTGAAACAGATGGTGCTCTTTGCCAATAGTATGATTATGCGCCAAAACAACCACATGATTTAATAATATCTGGATGCTTGTGGTTAATCTTCCGATCACTCTGTTAATTGTTAGCCTTGTGAAACTAGGGAACAGTTTCCTGCACTTTGAATATCTGCGAATGTCTGGGAACTCTCAATTGTCAGCTGTGTTAAGCTGATCCTTTGTGGGGGCTGACTACACCAAACCATAAAGCAACTTTTTTTAATGTACCCAAATAAAATAACCATGGTTAATGCATTTCTAAAATGATAATATTTTGTTTACAAACAAGTTTACCTAATGCCAAAATGATGGATCTTTCGTTATTTCTTGTCTTTTTTACAAATGCTTGCACACAACATGTCAGAAATGAAGACTTAATGTTCAAAACTGTATATTGTATATGAAGCCTTTACTTCTGCAACAACAGCAGCTCAAAATCTATATTGAAACAGCTGATAAGCATTTCGCTATCAGCCACACAGATTTGATTATATTCATTCACTTTTATATAGTTGCCTTACAAAAGCACACATTTGACCCTCAAGCCAAAAATATAGTGTGGTTTACAGTAAAAGGAAACAGATTTACATTATATAT